>PVJH01032459.1:0-22670 GCA_004026705.1 Nesogale talazaci | reverse complement strand
GAGTCAGGGAGAAAGCAGCTCCCACCCAAGAGGAGGAGGAAGAGGGGGCCGGGAGTGGGGGGAGCGTGAGAGGGGGAGCTGGAGAAAGGGTCGGGGGGGCGGGGGGGGGAGGAGTGAGAAGAGAGGGGACCAGGGGAGGAAAGAGGAGACACAAAGAGGCAGGGGCGGGGAGCAGGGGTGAAGAGGAAGGAGGGGAGAAGCAGGGGCGCTGAAGCAGAAGGCGGGGAAAGTTGGACACGGACACGGCTGCCCCCACCCCTACATGAGGTCCCTCGGAGAGTCCAGGAAGCATGGGTTTGCAGGAGCCTGGGAGTTGGGGGTGGGGGGTGGGGCGCCCGTGTGAGCGCCTGCCTGCTGGAAGGTGGAGCCAGGCCAGGTGGGCACGGGGATGAGTGGTGCTACACAAGACGGCCAGTTCGTCTTAGATCCCTGGTGTCCTGACCCCGAGAGCCCTGCCCTCTTGCCCAGGCTTGCCGCCTTGCCTTGCCCTCTCCCCTCGCCCAGTGGGGGCCCAGCCTCTCCCCTCCCCCTGCTGCCACCCTGCCAAGGGGAAAATCCACTCCATTTCCAAGCTGCCAGTGCCCCTCTGCCATGTCCGGGCAAAGGCAGCAGGCTGGGAGCTGCCAGCGGGGGGTGGGGGGGTGGGGGCTGGAATACAGACGGGGCCTTTATTCTGCCAAGTCCCCCCATGGGGGTGGGAGAAAGGGGAGGGGACAGAGCCCCTCCTCCAAGGGTTCTCAGGTCTGGGGTAGGACAGGTGACTGACGGTCCTTTGGTTTCTGGGGCACTTTCCTGTCCCCTCGGGGTCTCAGAGATGGCTTCCCACATTCTGGGGGGGCATAGTGGGCAGAGGCCTGAGGAGACACCACTTTGTCAAGCTCCAGGGACACGTAGCCTCAGGAAGTGCCCACTCCATCTGGACCAAGGTGCATTCCCCCCCATAGGCCTCTCCCCAGTCCCCACCAGTGCCGGCCTGCACAGGACAGAGAGGTCCCTCCCTTCAGAGAGCGCCACTGGGTCACAAGGACACAGCCCACCCCGCATTAGGGGGCTGCAGGCAGAGAGGGACAAGCGATTGATGGGTGAGGACAGGGAGTCACAGGCGCAGGCGCTCAGGGTGGACCAGGCCAAGAGTCCAGGCTGGGGGCCTCAGGATCGCCTTGGGACAAGCCCCCTCACCCCGCTGGACCACCCACCTGGCCCCTCAGCCAGCTAGCAGGGGTGGGCGTCCTGGGCCTGAGCTGGCACTGGAGCTGGGCTCGAACCACACAATGACAGAGCTGCCCTCCTAGGACATGGTGGTCACCCAGCCCCCCTTCTCTCCATCCCTCCCCACAGCTGGCATGCCCAGGACAGCCTCTCTAAAGGTCTTCGTTTGTTTGTTTTTGTTTAATATGGAGCGGCTTCACAAGTTTGCATGTTATCCTTGTGCAGGGGCCGTGCTCGTCTTCCCTGTAATGTTCCAATTTTAGTCTGTGGGCTGCTGTCGCGAGCCCTCGCTAAAGGTCTTTGAGCTGCTAAAGGAACCAGCCCTGCAGGGCCGACCCGGGGCCTCCTGGGCACCTGATCCCTCCCTCGGGGCCTTGAGTCTGGACTTGGAACTGGGCTAGCGCATTGGCTCATTCATTCATTCACTGAATGTTTGCCATGTTCTTTCTTTCGTCCGGAGGGGCGGGAACCTGCAGTGGGCATCGCCAGCCTGCTCAGTGGCTGCGCTTGCTTCCCCCTTTGTGCCGTGCGGCTTAGACAGCTAGGCCAAGGTCAAGGAATCTCACTCTGGCTTCCCTCTAACCCTCCCACGTTGACACCACGAGGAAACAGAGACCTGGGGAGACGGAGCCCCACAGCAAAGGAGCGGGGCCCGCCTCCCTGACTCCCCCCGACGGGTGGCTCCTGGAGAGAAGAGATGGGCGCGCCGAGCCGCTCTCGGCGACAACCTGGACACCGCGGTCCTTCACGGGATCCCACGAGGCTCCTGTTTGCCTGGAGAGGAGCCCGGGACCCGGCTGTGTGCCACTGCCAGGCGCCCACCTCGGCCCCTCCAGACTGGGTGGGGGCAAGACCATGTGCGGCACCAAGTCAGATGGGAAGGAGCTGAAACAGGTAGCTACCCCTGAGGAGTGCCCGCCTCGGCTCTCCCAGGACCCACCACCGCTGGTGTCAGTAATGAGAGAGAGACTCTGCTGGGGTCAGAGGAGTCAGCCCAGGACACGGCCAACTCCACATCCCCAGGAGAGGGCTTCCCCCTGATCAGCGCCCGCGCCCCAGGGGGCCGGGGCGGGGCGGGCGGTGTGCACTTTCTCTTTCCTTCCCCAGGGCCCTGGCTCACCCTGAACTGGCCCTGATGTCAGCGGAAACCCCGGGGCGCAGGGCCTGCCCTGCCTTGGGTCCCTCACCCACACCTGAACCAGCCCAGGCCCCCCCCCCCCACCACCTCCCTAGCAAGCGAGTGGAGCCAGGACCTGGAGTGCCTCCGACCTGCCCAACCTGAACTCTATCTCCCCATCTGCGAGGATGTCTGGGTGATGGGTGTGTGAGGAGGACAGGGGCGGGAGGGCTACCCCCAGGAGCTCGGCTCCACCCTGGTCTGCCTGGAGTCCTACCACCATTCTCTGGGATGTTCCACTGCCCTGGCCAACCCATGCCGCGGGCTCTGTGACTCTGTCTCCCCTGGCAGAGGTGTGGGGTTACCTCTCCCTGGGCTGACAGATACTTGCATCCTGCCCTGCTGAGTCACTGCCGGCTGCGCCCGCCCTTACCCCTCTCTCTTCACAGCCCTTTCCCTCCCTCGACCTTCTCACAAGCCTCCTCCACGCTGTCTGGGCTCCTCTGCCTGTGGGGGTGAAACGGATCGATGCCACCCTCCCTGGGCCCATCCTATCCCACTCAGGCTGCATGGGTGGGGGGTGGAGGAGTGGGGAAATAAAGCGAGAACTTGCTGGCTCCCACACTCACTAGCTGTGGGGTCTTGGGCCAGTCCTTCGCCCCTCTCTCCAAACGGAAGTGGTGACACTTGTGCCATCTTCAAACGAGAGGCAGCTGAGTCCGCGGCCGTCGAGGCCCTGACACTCAGAAGCACTCCATCACACAATACGATTGCTGCCTGCCCTCATGCCCTGTCCTGCTATGCTTCCAAATGTCCCCTCTCTCTGGGATGCCACCTTCCCTTCCCACCATCCCCCTCCTCTGTCTCTGTTATCCCGCCTCTGGACCCTGTCTCCAGGGGGCGCTTCCCACTGCAGGGCAGACAGATCTAGGACCCTGGCCTCAGTCCTCTGTGTTAAAAGCACCATCCTCTCACAAGAAACGCCACTGAGGATCTGATGTGGTCTTGCCTGGTAGACAGCAGTTGGGGTAACTGAGAGAGTGGGGGCGGGAAAGGGGCCTCCTCGGGGCACGGTCAGTTCTGGAAGGAGAGAGGGAGCCCGAAGGAAGCCCCCATGCCCTGCGCCTGCCATCCTCGTCCCTCGCCGCCCTCTCAGGCGTCATCTTAGAGCGGAGCTGCCTGCACTGACTCTAGCTTTGCTCCGTGGTGGAGCCCCAAGCGTTTGAGTCGGGCAGTCACTTCAGAAGGGGGAGAAAGGGCTGTGGCACGAGGCGGGGGCTAGGGAGTTCCTGGCCGGTCACCAAACGGAGAACCTTCCTGCCAGGGTGGAGTTGGGAGGGGCAGCACTCAGGTCCCCCGGGCAAGCCAACTCCAAGAAGCTTCCAATCGCACCTACCGTGTCCAGACAGACGACTGCCGCCTAATAGGGCTTAGGCAGGCCCTGCCCGCTGGGAGCACTGGAGTCCAGGGGGGACGTCAGTCTTGACCAGGCGAGTGGGCAGCCTGCTGGTGGCTCGTGGAGAACAGAGCACCAGAGGCCACTGCCTACCACCCAGGACACTCACGGAAGACCCTCCTGGCTTTAGAATGACCCGTGATGTCATTGACCCTCTAAACTCACTAGCTTGTGGGGGCGCTCAGGTGAGGCAGTGAAGCCAAAGGGCTTTGCACAGCTCTGAGTGGCACAGAGAAGTTTCTGGTCTCTTAGTCCAGGGACTGTCGCTGCTCTTCACGGGTACACATCCTAACGGTGCAGGCCTGCCTCAGAAGAGTTCTTTTTTTTTCCTGATCATTTTATCGGGGGCTCTTACAGCTCTTATAACATTCAATACATCATTTGTATCGAGCATATTTGTACCCGAGTTCATTTTTATATGGCCTTTCTCCCCATAGCCCTAACTCCCACCAAGGGGTTGAGGGGGGCCACCCGCAGTAGGTGCTGGTGACCCGTGGAGGGGAATCTGGGAGCTTGCGAATAACACATGAGTCAGCCACGGCAGGGGGCTGGTGGCAGGTGTGCTGGTGGGACCATGCAGATCCTTCCACGACCCCTACCAGGGGGTGGGTTGAGGAAGGGCCCTAACCTTACTGCTGCCACCCCAAAGAGGCAGGAGCGGAGTGGCACCTCCTTTGGGCCTAGGGCTCCTGCCCTGAGAATCTCCCAGGCCAGGAGGTGATGACGTGAGAGGCCCTGGGGCCGGTGCGAGCTGGACGAGGCGAGAGGCAGGCCAAAAGAGAGGTGACAGGCTTGCACCGCGGTGCTGGCCAAGAAGGAGGACGTGGGGACTTCCAGAAGGGCGGACCCCTGTGTCTCGGAGCAAGGGTGGGTGGTGAGACGTCACTGGTACGGTGACTGCAGCCGGCGCCTCGTCCCGATGGACACGGGATCCCTATAAACAGGGAGCCCTTTGAGAACGCTTCTAACCGCAACCAGGGCGGTGACACTTGGTGACACTTGCCCAGACGGGGAGGAGCCAGCCCCAGGGCTCCTGCTCATGGAACACAACCCGGAGCAGCCCTGACCAGAACCTTGAATCCCCCGTCGTTTCTGGCCTCACGCTGCCCCTGGCCAAACCCCCTCATCGTCACGAGTGTGTGTGAGTCGCTGTGGTCAGTGCAATGCACTCCCCAACGTGGCGGGGGGGTGGGGGTGGGGAGGCAGCGGGTGCCCTGGGAGAGGCAGTGGGCGGCGGAATGGAGAGCGGTGAGTGAGAGGCACGCCGTCACCGTCACCCACAGCTCCCCTGGAGCAGGTGCTGCCGCCGCCAGTGTCATGAGGATGTTGCTGTGTGCTGCCCGAGGTACAGAGTTAAGGAATTTGTCCACGTGCACACCGGTGGCTGGTGGTGCCAGCCATCTCGGCCCGTCCCTGTGTCCGACTTGAGCCAGCCAGGGAGGGAGCAGGTGGCCGGCCCCACCAGAAACCTGGCCCAGCGCAAGGGCACATAGGTGGCACCCATGAACTCTCTGGGTCGTACACCCTGGGGAGCAGCTGGCTCAGAGCTGGAGCAGAGACTGGACATGGTGTCTGTCTCCCTCTGCTGGCCCCTCGAGGGACAGCCTGGCCAGGATGCGCTGAGAGCTGGTGGCACCCAGGTGCCCCCAGGAGTGTCTGCAGAGGCTGGGGGTGAGGGCAGAGCCCCGGGGACACAGGCCAGGCTCCAGCGACAGGAACACCGGCACGGCCCCCTAAGGTCCCTGCAGCCCAGCCTGTCTTTGACGGGGGGCGCCATGGGGTGGTCTGAGGGGGGCCAGGTCTCCCTGTGCCTTCCCCAGGGGACAGCAGGCCTCAAGCAGCCCCTTCCCCTCCGAGCCCATGAATGGAGCTGTCATCCACGGATTTATCTAAACCTTTTGTGAAGCTATTTCTGTTTCCAGCCGAGCCCACATCTTGGGGTAATGAATTCCATCGGCGTCCTCCCCTGCTGGGCTAAGCATGCTGCCTTTGATTAGCCCTAACTTACCTCTCCGCCCGCCCTCCGAGGGGGCCTGCGGCTCCAGCATGCCAGGTGCTTGTGAACAAGCCTCCGCTTCCCTCCTAGGCCCGCTGCCGCCGCCGCCGCCACCAGCAGAAAGCTCCAGCCCGTTTCTCCTCCATCCTGCCAGTGGAACAGGCCTGTGCCCAGTGCTCAGGGAAGAAGGCCAGCCCTTGGCTCTCCCAGTGCGGCGGTGGCAGCCACTCAGAGGGGACTCAGAGAGGGCCAGCCTGGTAGAGCTGCCCGAGGCAGGGCAGACTCCCAGACTCCCAGCCAGCAGCCTGTCCCGTTGCCATCTCTTCAGCCACCACCCAGAGCCCTTCCAGCACCCACCGCCACCACCATGGGACGGGACAGGGTCCCAAACCACTCGGCCGCAGGCTTGGCATTCAGCTGGACTCGCACATTCCTAGGCCTGGACTCTGGGGCAGCGTTTCTCTGGGCTCCTGGAGTCAGCGGGGCGCCTGGTCCACACCGATGGCACAGTCTGTCCCCACTTCTGACCCGGATGTGGTGCAGGTCTTCCCGAGGGAGGCGAGTGGACGCCTCAGCAGTCATAATAACAACCGCGCGCTGGAGGCCTGGTAACCAACCAGGAGACTGCTGTGCCCCACGCTCTCCACACCAGGAAGAAGGAGTGCTGGTACCGTAGAGGTTACAGGTTAGGCTGGAAGGTCAGCAGTTTGAGCCCACCCGCCGCAACGTGGAAACGAGACAAGGCCCTCTATTCCTGTAAAGCGTTACAGTCTTGGGAACCCACAGGGGACAGTTATATCTCGTCCTAGAGCAGGGCTTTCGCGACCTTTCCTACAGTTCCTCAGGGCGTGGCGACCCCCAACCATAACATTATTTTCGTCGCTACTTTCTGTCTTTTGCTACTGTGATGTAAGCAGCTGATATGCAGGATGTATTTTCATCGTTACAAACGGAACATCAATACTGATGATGGCAACAGACGTGCACATGTGGTCTGCCTACGATTGAGGTCTGTATTGACCGTGATAGGAGCTGTATGAGCCCCCAATAAAATATAAACAAAGTAAACTTGAAATAAAAAAGTGGAACATCATTCAAGCACAGTGGTTCATCACAAGAACAATATGAAATGACATACTGTGAGATATCTATTTCTAATAACAACAGAGCATTTGTCTTGACGCATGGTGTCGCAGGGGTAACCGTCTTCACGCTGTGTCCTCGTCTGTGGGTGTCTCTGCATGTGGGCAGACCCGCCTAGAGACGGATCAGAGATACGTGTTTTCCGATGGTCTTAGGCGACCTCTATGAAAGGCTCGTTCGACCCCCAGAGGGGTCGTGACCCCCAGGTTGAGAACCACTTTCCTGTAGGGACGCTGTGAGTCCGTCCGCAACAACTTGATGGAGTGAGTTTGGTTTGGTTTGGATCAGAAACCAAGGTGCAGGGTCCAGACACGGAGTATCCATCTTCACACAGCCTGTCCGTTGAGGGGATGGACCCAGGCCCTCGGGTCCCCCCCACCAGGCCCTCGTGGAGTCAAGGCTTCTGGCCTCTGGACCACCCCTTCCTCAGTCATCCAACACCAGCCTACTCAACCATGGCAGGAGCCAGGCATTGCTCTGCTGCAGGGAGACATGCTGGGGACAGGGACCACGGGGGTGGGGGGAGGGCAGCACTGGCCTACAGGGGCCAGGGGCAGCCTGTGTGCCAGGAGGGCAGGTGAGGGCTGAGCTCGCAGGCTCCCACAAGTATCATCTCCAGAGTGCAGGGTCTTGAGAGGGGGGGCGGGGTGGGGCGTAACTCTTGCCTCTACTTTGGGGCAGGATCAGGGGACACCAGAGCAAACTCCCCACCCCTCTGCCCTGACAACACCCTAGCTAGTGGACCGGCATGGTGCCCGCTCAACCCACCCACAGTCCCTCCGCGAGTTTGCTCCTCTGGTTTGCCTCCTTCAGCGGATTCCCTCCTCCAGGAAGCCCTCCTGGGTGTTCCTTCCCCGCGGTGGAAGGTAAAGCCAGACCTGTGTTCCATTCAATAAGCCACGTACCCACGTTTTGTGTCGTGCCGGTGGTGGCCGTCCCCGCCGTGTCACCACTCATCCCATGTTTCTTGTTTCTGCAGCTCATGTCCCAGCCCTCCCTGCCCACTGAGCTTTGTCTCGGGACCAAGGGCTCGAAGGTGTGTGACTGAGCCCCTTGGAGGTCTGTCTGTTGCTGGCCTGACGCTCAAGTCACGAGGGCCTGCCTGAGGCTGGCTGAGGGCAGAGTCTCCATGTCCCAGCAGTCTCTGACCAGGAAACCTGGACTTTTTTTTTTTTTTTAATGATGTTTAGTTTTTTGGTCTACAACAGTCCTCCTTCCCACCTAGAACTTTCTAATATGATCACCTTCAGAGTGCTACCACTTTTGTCAAGAAAGGTGCCATCTTGCAGGTCCAGGCTGGTGATTGTCCACGAGGCTGGCATTCCCAAACTTAGGAGCCTAGGCCCTTACTTGTTCCTCTGTTTTTCCCAAAGGGCCTGGCCCAGAAGCATCATGGCAGCCGGAGGCCCAGTTCCTCACACAGTCCAGACCAGCATCCCAACATCTGCATACCTTCCTTCCTGCCCACCTTTGCTCAACTGAACACTTTCCAGTGGCTGCTTGACAGTGGTCCCTCTGCCCCCTCTCCAGGTACTCCCTCCTCCCTCCCAGTCAGGTTTTTCTCTGTGCCCCAAAGCACCTGGAAACCTCTGGTGTTTCCTGGCATGTTGCATTGTCCACGTGAGCAGGGGCCTAGGGCCTGTATTCTATTTCCCAGGTTGAGGAAAGCCCATGCAGCCTGTGCGGAATGGAGGGTCCACGGAGCTCCAGCCTTGGTGGAACGCCTGTGACTTCCCACCAAAGGAGTTGGACGGCAGCCTTGAGGAATGCTGGCTGAGAGGGGGAAATCTCCCAGCAGATGTCTGAGCAGACAGGCACCATCTCCATTCCTCCAGTCTGCCCCTGCCCTGATCCCGTTCCCCAGGCACACCCACTTACCCACTGATAGGTGAGGTGGCCACCCCTGAGGGAAGGACAATGATCCTTCAAACTCTGGGGCTGAAAGAGTCCTGAGAAAGCATCTCTTTAGACCCTCATTTTGAGGAGACTCCTTTTCCTCGGTCTCAGACCCCACATCCCCTGGGGGTCCCCATCCCCTCACTTCCCTTCGCCTAGCTGCATGCCCCTCGATCCTTCTCTCAGACCAGTGGGGCTTTGTTGCTTCTGCCCAGTGCAAATCTGGAGAGATTCTGATGCGTTTCGGTACGGACAAAGGCTATTCTAAACCTCCCCCACTTTGATCAGGACTCATCTGGTAAATCCTCGTGATCAAAGCGTTCGGAAATGACAGCAGGGCAACATCTACTTCCTCCGGTCTCTTGGTAATGGGCCTGGCCGTTGACGGAGGTGCCTCAACCTATAGTCCATTTCCTTGCCTAATCCCGAACTCTTCTGCTGCGGTCTTAGGTGAAGAGACCAATGACACCTTGGAGCACCACTCAGAAACGTCTAAGATCCCAGGTCTCGCCCACCGAGGAGGTCCAGCCCTGAAAACAACATGGGGCCAATGAACTGTCAGGACTCTTGGCACACCCAAACTCGGTGCCACCAGAGGGCGGGGCAGAACTGCCCCGACGGGTATCCAACAGTGTAGTGTCACTCTTCTCGGGGTGCAGAAAGTCCCATTGTTCGCCACTACGCCACGGGGACTTCTTGCTCATCGCACAGGCTGGGGTTAAAGAAGAGGGCCAGCTTCCTGCACGGGGGGCTGGCCCCACCCCCTCTCCAGCAACTCAACCTAGTCATTGCACTCATCAGCCTCTTCCTCCCTCTGCCCCCACATGGAAATCAGGGTCGCCGTCCCAGCTCCTCCGCCTCCACCCCTTGACCATTAAAGACCCATTTTGAGCACAGGTGGGACCCAGTGCAGCTGTGTGGAAGTCAAAGTGTGGGGGGGGAGGGAGTGGTTTAGGTTTCCGTTTGAGCTCTGCAGGGAGAGGGAGATACAGTTCTGTGGCGTTCGCTTTTTTTTTTTTTTAACTTTGTTTAGCTTTTACTCCGTAACTATAAAGTTAACTGCTTTCCTCGTTTCTTTTAACAACTTGCTTGTGTACGGAAGCCCGCTGATCCACCCGTTTCTTTTTCTTCTTTTCTTTTTTTGTGACATCACTGTCCTGGTGGGAGCAGGAGGCCCAGCCTTGCTCCTGGAGAGCTGCTGCTGGATTTGAACCGCCAACCCTGTGGGCTACAGCCCCGCACACAGCTACTGTGCCACCAGGGCTCAGCCAATCCACCCATATCTACATGTAGTTGTGGTACCACTGACGGCAGCTTCTGTGGGACTCTGTCACGGGACTTCAGGCCCCCTCCCCTGAAACAAGAGTCATCGAAACCTTCCGAAAGGCGGAGAAGCTCAGAAGGCTGCAGCCGGCCGTCAGGAGGCCTGAGTCTCTGGTCTGGGGTTCAGCAGTGACTGGCTGGGTGGCTCTGTGCCTCGACCCTCCCTGTCACCGGGCTGTTTTCTCATCTATATGATGTCATTAAGGAGTCCCTGGATGTGAACCCCAAAGTCCCAAACTCCAAATTCACCGCCATCGAGGCAGTACCAACTCATCAAGACCCTACAGGACAGGGCAGAACTGGCCCTGTGAGTTTCGGAGACCGAAAAGCTTTTCAGGAGTTGAAAGGACAGATCCTCTTCCCCCCCTACCCCCACGCCCCCACCCCCCAGGAGAAGCTGGTGGTTTCGAACTGCTGATCCTGGAGATCGCGGTGCAACTCTTAACCACTCTGCCACCAGTGCTCCTGAGCCGCAAGGCGGGTGGTTCAAAGCCAGCAGCTGGGAAAGAGATGAGGCGTCCGCTTCCGTCCAGCTGGACAGCCGCAGGCGTCCACGGGCAATTCTTCTCTGCCTTATAGGGCCGAGGAGCAAAAATCAACTGGGCACTTTCTAATGGGGCTGATGGGGACCTGGGGGTGGAGAAGCCATCAGGCCCTTCCAACCTGGAAGGAGCCCCTGGAAGGAGCTGGGAACTCCAAGCCCCTCCTCCTCCACTGCTCTAGGGAAGGGGTGGGGGCTGGGGAGGCGTGGGGTGCAGGAAGGGCAGATCCAGGGCCTTTACCCTAGAGACAGGGCCCAAGGCTGGGGCACGGGAACTCCGGCCCGCTGGTGCTGCGGGGCCCTGGAGGTGCGGTCCCTTCCACTCCACACAGTGGCTGCTGCGGCAGGGGGCGAGAGGCCTCCGGGCGCACGGGGCAGCAGCCGGCCAGCCCTGGCCCCTGCAGAAGGTGGCGGGCTCTTTTGGGGGGCGCCGGTGGTGCCGGGACCCGACCTCAGCCGGCCGGGGGGGTCCCCGGGGGCCGCCAGCCTGAGCGGGGGGCGGGGACACCCCGCGAGCCTGCCCGGCCGGAGGGGGACGGCGGCGCTCCCCAGCACGGGGCGCGGGCCGGCGCGCGTCACGTGACGGCGGGGCGGGGCGCGCGTCCCACGTGACGGCGGCGCGGGCCAATGGGGCGCCGGGGGGCGGGGCCGGCGGCGCGGCGGGAAGGGGGCCCACGCTTCCGTGGAGGCCCGGGGCCGGCCCGCGCGCCGCGCTGCGGAGGGGCGGTCCCCGCGGCCGGGCAGCATGAAGGGCCTGGTGACGGGCGGCAACGTGAAGGGTGAGTCCGGGCCGCGGGGACCTGCGGGCCGGGCCGGGCCGGGCCGGGGCGGCAGCCTCACGAACGCACGCTTCCCCCTCCCCCCCCCCGTCTCCTCCCGCAGTGCTGGGCAAGGCCGTCCACTCCCTGGCCCGCATCGGGGACGAGCTCTACCTGGAGCCCTCGGAGGAAGGGGTGAGGGAGGAGCCGCGCGGCGCCTCGGGGAGTGACGGGGCCCGGGCGGGGCCGTGGGTCCGGTTCGGCGGGGGCTGCTAACCGCGAGGCCGGCCGTTTGAAACCCCCTCTCCCCCCCCCCCCCCCCGCGCTGCGCCCAGGGCGAAGCCGGCTGAGACGGTCCCTTCCAGTAAAGACTGACAGTCGGACCCCACCCCGTACGGTGGCCGGGTGGGAATCCGCCGGAGGGCAGCGCGTGTGGAGGGGGCCGTCTGGAGGGAGGGTCCGGGAAGACCTCCCGGCGGAGGTGGAAGCCCCTCCCGGGCATTTTGAGGTGCTGGTGGAAGGGGGCGAGCCCCGTGCGCCCCCGCAGCCCGTGCGGTTGACTCCTCGGGTTGGCAGATGACACACCTCTCCCCGGGGCACAGCGCAAGAAAGGCCTGGCACTCCGCTCTGGAACACTCAGGGCCAAGGGCACCCCTGCCCGGCACGGCTCACGCGCCGCACAGGGTGGCCCGGAGTCGACCTGGGCCCCTCGGCAGGTCTGGCCGGTGTGCTGCTGCGTGGGGAGGACATCGGGGCAGCTGCATTGAGCTGAAGCAGGCCTGGGGCTGCCCCTGACCGGCCTCTGCTGCCCCCTCCCCCAGCTGTCCCTCCGGACCGTCAACTCCTCCCGCTCGGCCTACGCCTGCTTCCTCTTCGCCCCGCTCTTCTTTCAGCAGTACCAGGCGGCCACCTCCGACCAGGAGCCAGCCCGCTGCAAGGTGCTGATGAAGGTAAGATCTCTTTCCGCAGGTCCGTCCACTCGCAGGGCCTCTGCTCTGGACATCGGGCGCCAGCAGATGGGAAGGGAGACAGGGGGCCAGCGGAGACCTCCCCCAAGGGTAGTGGCTAACTGCCACCTGAGGCTTCAGGGCGGAGACTCCCTCCAGGAGAACGGCACACCCCATGGCAGGGCCATGAAGACCCCTGTCCGGCCGGGTTGGTGGGCTGGGCTGCGGGAGCTGCAGGGCAGCAGGGCTAGCACTGGCTTGTGTGTCCCGCCTGCCTAGTCGTTCCTGGCGGTCTTCCGCTCGCTGGCGATGCTGGAGAAGACCGTGGAAAAGTGCTGCATCTCTCTGAACGGCCGGAGCAGCCGCCTGGTGGTCCAGCTGCACTGCAAGTATGGTGAGTGGGCAGCGCTGCCCTGGAGGGCCAGGCCGGGGAAGAAGTCGAATGGCCTCTGAGACCCTCTCTGCCCACACAGGGGTGAGGAAGATCCATAACCTGTCCTTCCAGGATTGTGAGTCCCTGCAGGCTGTCTTTGACCCAGCTTCATGCTCCCATGTGCTCCGTGCCCCGGCTAGGTGAGCAGCCGACCTCAGCGGGGCCCTCTGTCTCCTGTAGGTGTGGTTTCTGTCTGAGCAGTGGGTGCCCAGAGTCTGTCTCCTGTAGGTGTGGTTTCTGTCTGAGCAGTGGGTGCCCAGAGTCCCTCTACTTCCTGTCTCTATAGCCCTACATACACACACACACACACACACACACACACACACACACACTCACTTTCTCTCTCTCTCTGACCCACTGGCTCTGGTCCCTCCTTGGGCTTCATCCTTTCTCCCTTCCTGGGAGCACTCATCCTGGCCCCCTCCCTTGGTGGCTCAGGGTCTCAGGACTTGGTCATCCTTGGGGGGGGAGGTGTCATTCCCATTCGAGGGGAGCTCTGACGGACACCTGCTGATACTGGCATCCCCAGCACCACCAGGCGGCTGGGTGGGAGATGATAGCCCCAAGAGGGTGGCATGTTCTAGGCCATCCTGCACCAGGGGACTTAAGGGAGAGGAAGTCGGGCCCACAGGGAAGGCAGGGGGTCCCCTGGCGAGGACCAGCTGAGCGGCTGTGGCCAAGGTCCGTTGAGTTCGTTTCTCGTGGTAGCCTGAGAATGTGGTGACTTACAGGTCCATCAGAGAGCCCCCTGCTCAGGACCCCTAGCAGGGGATGTGAGGGGCAGGCTTCCCCTTCCGGTTGAAGCTTTGTCAAGGCTGGAAGCTCTCTGAGGAAACCAGTGTCTCTCTTTGTCTCCGGCTCAGTTTCAATCCCCGGACAGAAGTAGGGTCAAGTCAATAGCCGGTTCCCCGACACCATCATGGCAGTGAGTTCTGAGTGATTTCTCAAAGGCAGTTGGGAGGGCTCTCTGGGGCAGTGGCTCTCAACCTTCCAAATGCTGTGACCCTTTAATATAGTTCCTCCGGTTGTGGTGGAACACCCCCCCCCCCCAACCACAAAATTACTTTCGTTGCTACTTCGTAACTGGCAGGTGAGAATTCTGCCTCTGAACCAACCACCAGTGCTGCAACTGCTACTTCATAGCTGTCCTTTTGTTAGTTATGAATCAGGTGACCCCTGTGAAAGGGTCGTTCGACCCCCCAGGTTGAGAACCGCTCTTCTGGGGGCTGCTGGCCAGGATAGCACAGGTAGGAGTTCTCCCTCCCTGGGCGCCACCCCTGCGTGCCAGGTGTGGCCTGCCTCATTTGGACCACAGGGACCCCAAGGTGCTCACCCCACCTTCTAGGAGGCCTGACCTGACCCAGGGCGCCCAGAGGCTGGTGTGGCTGCCCTGCCTCGGGGCCTGGGTGCTGGCCAGCCTGGGTGTAACACTGCTTCCTCACTCAGGGTCTTGGGCGAGGCGGTCCTGCCCTTCCCCCCTGCTCTGGCCGAAGTGACCCTGGGTGTTGTCCGGGGCCCCAGGGTGATTCTTCGCAGCTACCTGGAGGAGGAGGAGGCAGTGGCAGGTGAGGGAGCCAGCCTGGGGGTGGGGGTGGGGGTGGGGGGGAGACCCAGCGCTGGCCTGGGCCCAGCATCCTTCTCTCCCCCCACCCCCCAGATGGTGCCCTCAGACCCATGGTGACCGAGATGAGCCTCCGAGAGGAGGACTTCCAGGAGCTGCAGGCCCAGGAAGGGGTGGCCATCACTTTCTGCCTCAAGGAATTCCGGGTAGGGGGAACCCCCGACCCACCCTGGCCTTGGTCTCCCTGCCTAGACCCAGCTCTCCATCCTAACATGCCCCCCCCCCCCTTTCCCTTTTCTGCTCCCTCGAAGGGACTTCTGAGTTTCGCCGAGTCTGCAAATCTCTCTCTCAGCATTCACTTTGACGTGCCGGGCAGGTAAGTCCCACCTGGGGACCAGATGGGTGTGCCCCTGGGGCACCAGAGGTCTGTAGACGCCAAGCTTCCTGGCTCTGCACCCCTGCCCAGGCCGGCCATCTTCACCGTGGAAGACTCGCTGCTGGATGGCCACTTTGTCCTGGCTACACTCTCCGAGCCGGACTCCCAGTCGCAGGGCTTGGGCACCCCGCTGCCGCCGCCACAGCCAGCGCCTCAGCTTCAGGATCCCAGGTGAGGGCCCACCTCCCTCTGCCCTGGCTGTGCACCCAGCCCAGCCCTGCCCCTCCCCACACTTCCTGGCAGGCCCCACTTCCAGCCTTGCCGGTTCCCATGGTCAGCTGTGCTCAGAGACCCCTCCCACTCAGGGAAGCTCCCCCTCCCCCAGGCCAGGCTGCTTCCTCTGCTGCTGGAGGGAGGCCTTCCTCTGCACCCCACCCAGGCTGAGAAAGGAGCTGGCTGCGGGAGGCAGGTGGGCTGGGAGGCTGAGCCCAGTGCGGCTCAGGCTGAGGAAGTCTGTGCTGGCCCCTGGCCCGGCATGTCCCTGGGCCGCAGTGCGCTCCAGCTCTGCCCCCCTGGGAAAGGGGCGGGTATGGACCCCTGGGGGCCCGGCTGGCAGGACTTGCTGTTCCCCTCCCCCAGCCGGCCCCCAGCCAGGCCTCTACCTGAACCCTGATCACACAGACCTCTCTCGCTCCCTCCAGGAAGCCGCCACTTAACCCCCCCCCCCCACCCCCACCGCTTCCTTTCCCTTCCCAGCAAATCAGGAAGCCATTAAACCAGCTCACCAGAGCCCAGGGGTGGGCCGCAGCCCCCTGGAGCCTGGAGGGGGGGCCCTGCTTCTAGCTCCCTTCTCTCTCTGCTTCTGGTGATGCAGCACGCCCCACCTGGACGACTTCACCAACGATGACATCGACTCCTTCATGATTGCCATGGAAACCACCGTGGGCAGCGAGGGCTCACGGGCACCGCGGGCCCCCTCCCTCTCCCCGGGCCCCCAGCCACCCGGTAGCCCAGGTTCAAACTCAGAGGAGGCCGAGCCCAGCACAGTGCCTGGGACCCCCCCACCAAAGAAGGTAGGGGGGGTGCTGGAAGGAGCGGGTGGCAGGTGGGGGGAGGGGCTCTCCCGAACTCACAGGCGTTGTTGTTTTTTCTGTTCTTCCAGTTCCGTTCGCTCTTCTTTGGCTCCATCTTGGCCCCCGCCCACTCCCCGCAGGGCCCCAGCCCGGTGCTGGCTGAAGACAGCGAGGGTGAGGGCTGAGATGGCCCCAAGAGGCCCTAGGAACCTGGACCAGGTCAAAGGCGGCCTCCCCCACCCACTGCTGGGCTCAGTCTCCAGCTGTTGGGGTCCCCTGGGGCTTCTCTGACCCCAGCCAATGTCTGCTATAGGCCTTAACTGTCGTGAGAGCCCATGCCTTTAGTCACCAGGGTCCTTAGGCAACCAGTGTGGCCTGGACTGAGTCTGTGACATGAGAACCCCAGCCTCTATCATGACTGTGCCCCCGGCACGGCACGCCCTGCCCTACACACACACACAACACTCATTTCCTGCTTTCCTGACACCAGGGCCTTGTCTTGGCATCTGAACCGTCCCTGTGGTCTGTGTGTGTGGCCAGGGCCCAGTGCCCAGCAAGGCTTCCCTCCCTGCGGCAGGTGGCCCGCCAGGGCCAGGACAAGGGAGACAGAGGCCAAGGCAAGAATCCAGCTTTGATCTTTATTCGAGAGACCAGACAGCTCACCCCAGGACCTGGCTGCCAGTCCCGAGGGCCCCGTCTGCTGGGCCTACGGCTTGGCGTGCCTGCCTTCACCCTGAGCTGTGGCCTCTGCCCCAGGCCCCGGCTGGAGCCCAGTAGGCACAGGGAATCCTGGGGATTGGGCACTGCTTTTGACTCATTAAAAAAAAAAAAAAAGGTAGAAGAAGAAGAAACAGATTGAGGCTCCGAGTTCCTGGGGCAGGCAGGTGTCGGAGGCCAGCCTGCCCCCTATGGCAGCGTGCGCATCTCCATACAATCCAGCGTCTGGGGCAAGTGCAGGGGCTATTTTTTGGCTTTGGCAGAATTGCGGGGCGGGGTGATAGGCCGGCCCCCGGGGTTTAAGCCACTGAACTGCCCGTATTTCCCCTTGTTCTTGTCGGCCGGCTTGAGAATCTGCGGGAAACAGGGCCAGTCAGGACTCCGGGCGCAGGTCCACTCCAGCACCCCCTGGGAGGGCCAGCAGCCACCCCCACCCCCCTGTGCCCCACACTCACCTGGAAGGAACACATGAGCGTCTCATCCACGCTCATCATGGCTCCGGCGTTATCAAACTCGCCGCAGTAGTTGGGGGCTGAGAAGAGCGTCACCAGCTGCCGCTTGGCAAAGAACTCGTAGCCGTCCTCCACCACCTGGGCAGAGGCAGGAGCAGTGAGCTCGGGGCCCGCCCTGCACGCACCGCCCGCCGCCGCGCTCCCGCGCCCACCTGGTGCGCCCGGCAGATGAGGTCCAGGTCATGCTTGTGTAGGAATTTGGCCACGACCTCGGCCCCGAAAGTAAACGAGACGCCACGGTCGTTCTCGCCCCAGCCCTGCACGTCCTTGTCAGGGTCGGACCACAGCAGGTCGCACAGCAGGCCCTGGTCGGGCACGTCTGTGGGCCGCATGATGCGCCGGATCTGCTCCATGGACTGCAGGTCCGGGGACAGGCCTGTGGGGCACAGGCGGGTCAGCACCACGAGGGAGCAGTCCGCCCCTGCCTCCCAGCCTTGGTTGCTGCCGTGAGCTGGAGGGGGAGGGGTTATCCCAGTCCTCTGATGACGGGGGAGAGGTAAATACCACCACACCAAAGTGCAGCCCAAGAGGAGGGCATGGAGGACTTCCTGGAAGAAGTGGCATCTCACAGCCGGGCCCAAGGCCCAGGCAGCCAGGCCTCCCTCACCTCCGTGACAGCAGAAGATCTTCTCGTCCACAATGGCTGCGATGGGCAGGCAGTTGAAGCAATCGGTGAAAGTTTTCCAGAGTTTAATGTTGTAGCGCCTCTTGCCTGCATAGAATAAAAGGCCCAGCATTCAGAAGGCTGTCGTGCCCACCCCACCCGCCCCCAGCCTGGGCCATGTCCCCCCATCTCAATGGCATGGTGTGGGGCATCTAAAAGGTGGGTCCCTGCCCACACCCCTCTCGGAATGTTTTTTTTTCCTTGGGGAGGGGGGGCATCAGTGCTCTCCGGCGGTGGGAGTAGGAGGCCCAGCCCCACTGCTGGAATTGAACCTCCGTCCCAGTGGGCCCCAGTCGCGCGCACAACCACGACGCCACCCGGGGCTCAGCCCTGTAGTTCTAAAGCAACAGTTTCCAGAAGAACCCTGGAGTTCCATTCGGGGCTTCAGGGTTGGAGCCTCCTGCCCCCTCCACAGCTCCTTCACACAGTACCTCAGACAAGATCCATTCTAAGTCAACCGAGGTCCAGCCCGCACAGGCTTCCACAAGCCCTCACCAAGCCCCTCCTGAGTCCAGACCTGCTCTGCCCCGGGCCCTGCCTCCCAGGAGTGCAGGCGAGCGGGAAGAAGAGTCCCACAGAGGGGAGGGGACATGAGGGCCCACTGACACTCATCGTAGAAGCCGTAGATGCGGTTGATGCTGGCACACTCATGGTTCCCCCGAAGCAGGAAGAAGTTCTCTGGGTACTTGATCTTGTAAGCCAGCAGCAGGCAGATGGTCTCCAGCGACTGCTTGCCCCGGTCCACATAGTCACCCAGGAAGAGGTAGTTGCTCTCTGGGGGGAAGCCGCCGTACTCAAACAGCCGCAGAAGGTCGTAGTACTGGCCGTGGATGTCACCTGTGACCCAGGGAGTTGGGTCAATGCCAGGTACGGAGCCCGGGATGGGCCCTAGGGAGGGACGACCCAGGAGCACGTGGGATCGGTGCCACTGCTGGAGAGAGGGGGGCTGGGGAGGGGGGACTCACCGCATATCTTTAAGGGAGCTTCCAGCTCCAGAAGGATGGGTTGGCTCAGGAAGATCTCCCGAGACTTGAGGCACAGCCCTCGGATCTCGTTCTCCGTCAGTTGGACATTTTTTCCAGGCCGAGAGCCTTGCACTGGGGAGAAGAGGGGGGCTCAGGACCCTGTCCCTTCGGGCAGGTGAATGGGCGACACCGACAGCCCCAGGGGACCCCCTCCTAGTCCAGGAGCAGTTGGGGCTCAATCTCCCGGGCACCTCCATCTTAAGCTCCCCAAGATATTACCCCCCGCCCCCAAGGCCCTCCAACGGGGGCTCATGTGCGCCAAGCCGCCACCCACTACCTCCGAATGCGGGACCCCTCCCCTCCCCTCCCCTGCCCGAGCTGGGCGTCTCAGGCCCCTCCCGCGCCCGAGACCCCCGCCCCGCCCTCGCGCGCCCGCGCGCCCGGGGCAGCAGGGACCTGGGGGGCCGTCCCCGCCCTGCAGTCCGCTGGCCCCGAGCTCCGAGGCCCGCCCGCGCGCCACTTCCGGGCCGGGCAAGGGGCCAGCGCGCGGCGGTGGGCGCGGCCCGGCGCAGCCTGGAGCGGCCCCGGCCCACCTTCCAGCAAGCGCCCGATGATCGAGTCCAAGTTGAGTTTCTCGGTGTCGGACATGGCGGCCCTGCCGCTCCCGGCCCTGCACCTCCGGGCCCGCTCCTGCCGCCCGCCCTCCCGCTGCCTCCTTCCGGCCAGGCGCTGCTTCCGCCCGCCCGGCCCCGCCCCCGCGCTCCGCCCGGCCCCGCCCCCGCGCTCCGCCCGGCCCCGCCCCCGCGCTCCGCCCGGCCCCGCCCCGGCCCCGCCTGCCCGCCGCCTCGCCCACGCCGGCGCCCGCTCGCTCTAGCGCCCCCGCCGGACGGGAGGCCGGGCCTCGGTGGGCGGGGCCAGGGCGGGCGGGCCTCGGTGGGCGGGGCCAGGGAGGCCCCGCCCCCAGGAGGCGGCGGGCTGGGACCCGAAAGGCTGTGGAAGTTGTTTTTCTGCCACAATGACTAGACAGACCTTGCCGCCGTCGCTGCCCAGGGAGGGAAGGGGGCGAGGACGTGGTTCTAACCGCGACAAAACCCAGCCCTGTGCGCCTCCCCAAGGGCGGCAGGTTAAGGCCCCCAAGTGCAAACAACGTGGAAACTCAGACTGTGCCAGCCTGTGTCTGCCTGACTGGGAGGGTCCCATCCCCCCAGGCTCCCTTGGTCCTAAACCCGACGTCCCGCTTTTTAACGATGCGCCCCGCGGCGTTTTAAAATTAAATAAACATATCACAATATTATTTTCGCGTTCTATGAGCCTTTTTTTTTTTTTTAGGCATCACTGCCCTCTGGTGGTGGGGGTAGGAGGCCCAGCCTTTGCTCCTGTGAGCTGGAATTGAACCTCCCTCCCCGTGGGCCACGCACAACCACGACACCACCGGGGCTCAGCCCTCTATGGATCTTTCTGTTGCGCCACGTAGACCGAATTTTCAATCAAGAACAGCCCCCGCCCCCGGTCAATGGTGTCCCGCTTAAGGGCTGGTCACTCTGTGGCCGAAAGACCAGGTCCCCCGGGGCTGAGCCCCGGTGGCGTCGTGGTTGTGCCCAGGACTGCGGCCCACTGGGACGGAGGTTCCATTCCAGCTCACAGGAGGAAAAAGTTGAGCCTCCTACTCCCACCACCAGGGCAGTGATGGCTAAAAAAAAAAAAGACCAGGACCCCCAACCCTGGAGCCTATGACCCTGGAGCCCGTGCCCGAGGCTCGAGGCAGCAGGGTGGCGTCGGCTTCCAGACATCCAGAAAGAGCTTGTGAGCAGCACGGTTGGACCACGCACCCCCTAGTGGTTGCACTGTGGGCGACAACCTGCGAAGTCAACGGGAGCCACAGGTACTCCCCCAAAGTGTCCCCCTCTTCCAGACCCACACAGGCAGTTCTGGGAGGGTCCCTGCGGGTTGGACTAGACTCAGAGGCAGGGCGTGGATCCTATCAGTTTGTTTGGCATTAAACGGACCCCGACTGTGTCACTTCTTGTTGCCACCCCGACCCGAGTGTCTTCCGTGCCTGGAACCTCAAGGCTGGCTGGGCCTGACCTCTGACTAGCCCTGTCCTCTCACGCAGGGACCCCCTCTGCCTCTTCCTGCTGCAGAAGGGAGGCTGGGAGGGGCTGGGGCTCGGGCACTCGGGCAACCAGGAAGAGCCGGCAGAGAGGAAGGGTGACCCCCCCAACACACCCTGGGGAGGGGCCCCCAGCAGGCAGGCGGCTGCAGCCGAGGTTGAGGAGGAAGTGAGAGGGGGAGGTGAGGTGGGGCCTGAAGGTGCAGCCGCTGGGCCCAGGGCTGGGGCTCTGGGCAGAGGTCAGGCCTTTCTGCTATTTCCAGGCCTAGCCCCCTGCCCGTGAACAAGAGGGGACACCGGGGGCCGCGGTGAGATACCCTGAAACCTACCTCCAACCCAGACGCTGGGGCTGGGGCCTGGCTGGCTGGGAACCTGGGCCCTAGGCCATCTGGAACTAACCCCCTGACACCGGACCGTCCGTGCCGTGCAGCCCCTGGCATCTGGGGTGGGGGCGCCATGGCCCAGACCCTGGGGGAGGGCTTGGGGCTGCCTTCTGACTCCCAGGATGACTCCAGTTCCCTGGGGTCCGACTCGGAACTGTGCGGGCCCAGCCCGTATCGCCAAGCAGACCGGTACGGCTTCATTGGGAGCAGCTCGGCAGAGCCGGGGTAAGTTGGTGGGATGTGGGGGTGCCGGGCCGACGATGGGGTCTGAGGGCTGAATTCTACAATGCGGTCCGATGACCGGCATGCTGGGAGGGGGCCCAGGGACGGCACCTTTTTTCCCCATGCTTTCTCGCAGCCTGACGTTGGGAAGGGTTGGGGCTGGGGATGGACCTTTCTGCCTTGTGTACCCCCACCCCCTCGGCTGGACGGAGCATGCTTCCCCTTTGACCTCTGGTCTGGGAACTCCGGGTCAGAGCTATAGAACCGACAACCTCATTCTGAACGTGGGCAGGAAACCCAGTGCAGAGAAAGACAGACTTCGGGTCACACAGAGACGTCCGTGCCCTCTCAAACTCAGGACTCCGGCGCTATCCAATTATTTTCCCTTGGGACTCGTCTGCCTCCAGTCCTGGGGTGGGGGGAGAAGTACGGGGGCAGAGCTAGTCAGCCCCTCCCCCAGTAGACGCCCTCACCCCCAGTTTAATCTCTCCTGCGGAAGCCCACATCAGAGCCACATCCTTTTCTGTCCCCATGACAACTGCTGGCAAGGGCGGGGCTAATAGCAGGTAGCAGTGGGTAGTAGGTGCCTGGATCTCCGGTGCCCTCTGCCCCCAGCCCAGGTCACCCCTCTACCGACCTGATCCGCCAGCGGGAGATGAAGTGGGTGGAGATGACCCTGCACTGGGAGAAGACCATGGCACGCCGCTACAAGAAGGTGAGAAGGGCTGAGCCCCGGTGGCGTCGTGGTTGTGCGCGGGACTGCGGCCCACTGGGAGGGAGGTTCAATTCCAGCTCCACAGGAGCAAAGGCTGAGCCTCCTACTCCCACCACCAGAGAGCAGTGATGCCAAAAAAAAAAAAAGGTGAGAAGAAGAGAGTTCCCACCCAGGCTCCTGGGGCAAGACCCTCTGCCGGGGTCACTCTGGCTCCCACAACAGTGCCTGCCCTCTCCTGTGAGCCTGGGCCTCCTGCCTTTGCTCCTACCACCTCACAGCCGGGGGGTGGGGGTGGCGGTCATCCCCTGGGGCGGCTGAGGCCAGCTTACCTGGCCCGTGAACCTGGGCCCCTCTGGCAGGTGAAGATGCAGTGCAGGAAGGGTATCCCGTCGGCCCTGCGGGCCCGCTGCTGGCCCCTGCTGTGCGGGGCCCACGTGTGTCAGCGGAACCACCCTGGGACCTATCAGGTGCGTGG
This sequence comes from Nesogale talazaci, assembly GCA_004026705.1. Classification (NCBI taxonomy): domain Eukaryota; kingdom Metazoa; phylum Chordata; class Mammalia; order Afrosoricida; family Tenrecidae; genus Nesogale; species Nesogale talazaci. The sequence continues at coordinate 78 of PVJH01032459.1, read as the reverse complement.
TGTAGCCGGGGGAGGGGGACCCTACCTCTCCATCCCAGAGCCCGCCTGAGCCCTCATGCCTGCCCACCTGCCCGCCTA
>PVJH01032458.1:0-22608 GCA_004026705.1 Nesogale talazaci | reverse complement strand
CCCCCCCCCCCTCCTTTAAATTCTGGAGTACGGTTTACTCATCCTTTCCAAGCCTGGAGGTTGTCGTGCCTTGCCCGTTTCTCACCCCTGCCTGTTATTGGCAACTTCCTGGCCTGGGTCAATGAGGAAGAAAGCCGAGACCATTTAGACTCCTCCGTAGACCCCCAGTGAGCCCATGAGTTTGTAGGGAGGATTTGGGGTCACATCCACGCTGATAGTCACCCTGACATTTTGGGAGAGCATCTTCCATGTTTACCATGATCTCATTCAACCCCCACACTACCCTATAAGGTGTGGGACTATTGTTAGCCCCGTTTCACCGTGGAGGAAAGGAGGTTCTGAAAAGTGAACCCGATCTGCATGAATTCCCGCTGATCACAAAGGCTTCACTCTTCAGAGCCTGGCTCTGTGTCTATGTCGCTCAGCATAAATTAGCAGAAGGCAGGATGAGGTACATGCATTCCCCAAGGAGCCCGGGAAGAACAAGGCTGTCTATCCTGGTACTCTGGGTGGAAAGAATCAAAGAAAGGTTTGAAACAGCAAGTGCTGTGTAAGCTGGTCCTTGAAAGAAGATAAGACAGTGGTTCTCAACCTTCCTAATGCCGTGACCCTTTAATACAGTTCCTCAGGTTGTGGTGACCCCACCCCCAGCCCCCAACCATAACATTATTTACTTTGCTACTTCATCATTGTCATTTTGCTACTGCTTTGAATTGGCAGCCCTGTAAAAGGGTCATTCGACCCCTAAAAGGGTTGCAACCCACAAGTCGAGGCTATTTCCTTTAAAACAGAACCCAGGCACAGATGCCGGAAAACCATCTGCTCTGGGTCCCCTAAGCCAGCATCCATCACCCAGCTTCTCCACCTGGACGCCCAAGGGGCTAGAGTGGAAGTGAATGCAAAGGCTGCTGGGATTTCGAAGACCACTCACCCTTGTTGGGGTAGGAGGGGGGAAGGGTTTGCTCAATCTCAGACTTTTTTTGTCCTCTCTTTAGACCTCTGATTGCAAGACAGATCGAGTTTGGTTTCCCGGGGCTGTCCAAGCTTCCTGGTATGTCCTAAACAAATCTCAACAGCTGGCCACCTAGCGCTTGGCCACCGCTGTGCAGGAGAAACCTGAAGTACGCACTTGAAAGGGTAAAGGCTAGTGCCCATGGCCCCCTGTGAGCTGTGTGAGGCTGCAGCGTCGTCTCCACTCGGGGCATGGGCTGGATAAGGCGGACACTAGAGTCCTTCTGATCCTAAAATGGTCATTCCCTGAGGACCACCTCCTATCTAGGTGCCCCTCCGTGAGACCGGGGATGGTAGGACTCTCATCTGATACATCGGTCCACCCCCCATGCCTAGTTTGGGGTGTCTCATGTTGCTCTGCTCTGCCAATCAACCCCCACTTCTGCTACCCCCGCATTCCATTATAGCCCTGTTCCACAGTTTGCTTGTTTGCTTGTTGTTGTTGTTGTTGTCTTTCCCTGTAATGTTTTTTGGTATCACTGCCCTCTGGTGGTCGTGGAAGCTACCCAGTGCTGCTCCTGAGAGCCCCGCTGGATTTGAACTGCCAAGCCCACGGGCTGCAGTCCCGCACTCAACCACTTACGCCACTGGGGCTCAGCCCCTTGCCTGTAATCTTTACAGAAGCAAATTGCCAGGCCCTTTTAAAAAATTCTCTTTTTGTTTGTTTCCCTAGTGGTGGTATGGGTTATGTGTTAGGCTGCTGACTTCAGCTGTTTGAAATCACCAACCACTCTGAGGGAGAAAGCCTCAGAAACCCACAGGGACTGTTCTGTCCTGACCTATGGGGTGGCTAAGAGTCAGGATTGACGCAAACTTGAGCTTTCTTTTTCAAGCCCCCTGGTCGGGTCTGAAGTGCTCAGCTCCAGCCGGAGTTTAACAAGCACGTGGCTCAGCCTTCCTCAGGCACAGGGATAGTGCCTCGGGCTTCTCTGTGGACTAGCAGTGCAGTGGCCCCTCGGCAGCTCAACTGACCTCCCTGTGTGTCAGATGCAGGTATTAATAGTTCCTACCTGATAGGGTTGTTTGGGGGGTGAAATGCGAAAATGCACAGGAAGTGCTTACTTAGCACAAGTGCCTGGGAGCTGAGGCTAGTCCCCACTTCTGGCCTAATTCCAGCCTGTCAATGTAGTGATGCAAGATTCCAGATATGGCCTGACCAAGCCAGTACAATGGGCCTATTCTTTCCCCTCAGTCTGGACACGACACATTGTTAATGAGCCTAAGACTGCTGGGCTTTGGAACCTTTCTCTCCCATGATTAGTTCCCATCAGGTTGTGGGCAACGAAAATCATTCAGATCCTTTTCCCCAGCACTAGACGAAGGTCAAGTCGGGTCTCCTGTCACTCCATTCCCCACCCCCACCGCACGCCTATCCTCGTCTTTGCGCGGTATCTCAAAGCAGAGTGCTGTTAGCTTGCCTGTTCTTCTAGTCTGCCAGAATGGTTTGGAATCCTCCTATCGCCCACTGTTTTCCCTCACGCTCTCATTTGATATCTAGCCTGCCCCTTGAGGCCCCAGCCCCACCGTTACGACGGTTGTGCGGAATGGCGAGTCAATTCTGATTCGCAAACCTCGTCGGGCCAGAGTAGAACTACCTGAGCGTCGGTGCGGCTGTCCTTTTTAACAAGCGTGGACTGCCCCGTCTTTGTTCCTGTGGGGCGCCTGGTGGGTTCGAGCCAGAAACCTTTCTGTTAGCTGCTGGGCACTTAGCCATGGACCCACCGGGCCTCTTGCTCAGGACTGAGCCCCACAGCACACCACTCGAAATATTCTTCCCCCGCTAATTGACTTAAAGGAGCCCTGGTGGCGTAATTGTTGCCCTTTGAGCTGTTGATCGCAAGATCCAAAGTTCGAGATTGCCAGCCAGCTCCAAGAGAGGACGATGGGGCTTTTTACTCCTTTAAATAGTTACTCTCTCAGCAACTCCCAGGGCAGCTCTCCCTCATCCTACAGGATCAACGTGAGTCAGAATGGGCTCGGTGGCCGTGTGCTTGGTTTGGTTTCACTGACTCAGGGCACTGTTGATGCAACGGTACCCACAGGGGGCTGAGCTGGCCAGCATGCACCTGCTTCATGTGTCCTGTCTCACACATTCCTCACAACCCCACGGGCGCCTAGTTTCTATTAGTCCCATTTTATGGATATCAAGCCTGAGACTTAGAGAAGGGAAGCCACGACTAGATTCTGTCATCCCAGAGGCAGGCCCCTTCTCTTGACAATGAGCTGGATGGCAGACTGGTCGCTCAGGGATGTCTTCCAGTCCTGACACTTAGCTCCTTCTCCATTCTCCTTCCCACTGCTTCCCCCAAGGTGTGTGGCTGAGGCTCCAGGCTATGGACGGTGCGGGACAGCCTCCCCACCAGAGACCTGGGCCCGTGCTTCGTCACGACGTTCTCCTTGCCTAGGACAGCAGTGAGGACGATGGCCCCCGCTTGGAGGCAAGCAGACTGAGTCCCCCCTCTGTGTGGGCCCACCAGCCTGGCCATGCTTAGCCCTCCAGATCTAGCGCAGCCTCAGGGCCCGCCTGCCAGTCTGTTCTCTCAAAGAGCCACCAGCCCAGCTGGTGGCCTTCCTCCTGTGTTGAACTTACTCTTTTGGGGGCTAGCGAAGAGGCCATCAGGTTCCCTGAACTTTCCGGCAGGCAAGATAAGCAGTGTGAAGGGCAAAGATTCCAGTGCCACATCACATGGCTTCAGAGCTCAGTGCTATCACTGGCTGACTCTCGGTCAAAGGATGAGCTTTCTCCGTGCCTCCATTTTTTTTCACCCGTCAAACGCGAATAAGACGAGGCACCCCAAAGACAGAAGTTCTGCTCTGTGCTGCAGCCTTGCTAGGTGTGAGAATCAACTTGGTGACACCGATTTGTGGAATGCCAGGGTTAAGAGTGGGAGGCTTAGTTTCATCTCCTAAGGTTAGCACGAGACTTAAGCGAAGAACAGTGTGTCTTCCCAGCAAGGCACAGTGTGCCTTCTATACAGCAATCATTCCCAAAAGGTTTATCATTATTAATAGCATTCATGAACAGGGTAAAACCTTCCCAAGTAAGGCCCAAGTTAGGCGAGAGGAGAGAAAACATGATGGCGAATGGCTGGGAACTCAGGTGAAGTCTAGCGACTGCAGGTCTGTTTCCAGGGAAGCCTTTAGCAGGGTGTTGTAGGGGCTATGCGCACGGGTTGCTAACCGCAAGGTCATCAGTTCAAGGCGGCGCTTCCTGCTCCGGTAAAAAGTTAGTTTCAGAAACTCACAAGGGTCGTCGTCCTACCCTGTCCTAAAGCGTCCCTGTGAATTAGAATCAACTCGACGGCAGTGAGCTTGGTTTTCGTTTAAGTGATGTTATCGTGCTATTCCTAGGAGACTGTGGCTGCCTGGAGATGTTGTGAAAGGCTAGTGCTGACAGGTGCTGTGGAAACGAGTGTGCTATCCAATGGTGAGATCTCAGCGTCCTGATCGACGGGCTTAACACACCCTAACTTCTAGAGAAAGGTATCTCTCTCATGTCTTCAAACTTGATTTACTCAACCGCCACTAGCGGTGCTCCATCCTGGGTGATAGTGCTCCAAGACCTCAGGCGAGGGAACGGTCAGGCTGAAGAGGTAAGGGTGGGGCAGACCCGAGAGCCAAGGCTTCCCAGAACAGCTGTCGTAGGGGGGGGATGCCTGAGCCTGTTCGTAGCCTGGCCTCTTGTTTGCCTTGTGGGGAGAAGGTAGGGCAGAAATGAGGGCCCCAAGAAAGCCTCCTTGGAGAGGAAGTATTTAAGGGTCCTTCAAGACACTTGAGGCTGTCGGTTCCTGCCTGGATGTTGACTGGGCAATTGTGAGGTAAAAGAGACCTTGGGAACGAACCATCTGGTCCCCAAAGGCTATGGCCCACTTCACAGAGTGGCCTCCTGGGTGAAGCTTGGTGACTGGGTGGGGAGATGGGCTCCCAGTTCTCTGGGGACCAAAGGGTATGAAGAAAGCCCAGAAATCCCTGGGACAGCTGATGCATCCCACTCCTCCCCAGTCTGAGTCCCTCTTCTTCTCACTGAGGTTCCCAAGCACATGGTCTTTCCTAGAAGACAGAGCCAGCCTTGCTGGGAAGACACAAGAATGGCCAAAGCTGGCTACAACAGCCTCCAATCAATCAGAACGCGATATTACCAGAGCCAGGAGGCAGCTCCGAGGAGCTGTGGTGGTTGGACCAACTTGACCAGGTGTCTCAGGCCCACTGGGAATAAGGTGCTGCCTGGGCAACAGTCCAGAATCTGAGCTCAGAACACCTTGGCCAACACTCTGCCCTGACTGTCTTCTCAGAGCTTGAAGTGGTTGACTTGATGCCAGCAGGGGTGGCAGAAGCTGAATTTGCCCTTAGGTATCCATCCCCTCCTCCTCTGTAGACCTTCTTTTCCTCATCTGTACAAAGGGCACGTGGACACAAGGCAAGTCCCACCTCCATGGGGCGTAAGGCAAGACGTCAGGCTCTTGGCACTCCGGACTCTTAGACAGTTATATGATGATATCAGCTTAGTTAAGAGTCAGAGGTAATGGCAAAGCTGGGAGAAAAATAGTGCCCTGCCTGGATCCGACTCTAGCGAACCGAGTATGACCTTAGTTGGACAGGTCTTTTCACTTATTTGAACCTTATTTGTCTTATCGCCCAGACTGCTCACTGCTCAGTATTGCGCAAGACGCTGTGTCTGTACACGTTAAACCTCAAGGTTGACTCTGCACAAATGTCCATTTCTTTCCTTTGTCCCACCCAGAGACGAAATGGACCCGGTGGCAGAGGCATCAATGAGCCCCTCCTTTGTCATGGTCATGGGGATGGCATTGCTTTGTTCTCTCATACACAGGGTCACTGTGGGTCAGGATGGGCTGGAGGGTACCTAGCAGCGCCTTAGTAGAAAGGCCCGGCCACCCACTTTCCAAGAGCCCTGGTGGCGTAGGGGATGCGTGGCGGGCTGTGATCTGTGTGGCCGGCTGTTCGAAACCACCAGCAACTCCTCGGGAGAAAGACCGGGTTTTCGACTCTCGCCAACAGGCACAATCTTGGACACCCACAGGGGATGGCTGCCAGCCAGCATGGAGTCGATGGCCAGTGAGTAAGTCAAACAAACAAATGCCATAGCCAATGAACGCTTCTACTTTGAAGCACATGGGCTCACCGTGAGCTGGAATCGACTAAATGACAACCTAGAATAAAAGATGTCTTTGCTTAACAGATGAAATCAGTTTCTTACTCTGTTTCTTTACAGAAAGAAAGAAGAAAAAAAAGAACCAAAATGATGCTTGGAATGATATCGGTGATTCTGGCAGTAGGACGTTAGCTTCTGGGCCCACTCTGGCCTCTCTGAGTCAGGTGTTTCCGGCCCAAGCCAAGGTCTTTCCATGCACCTCATCGGGATGTGGAAGGTGGACAATGAAGCAGGCAGGCTGGAGAAGGATGGAGAAGCACTTGAGCTACGATGATGGATATTGAACGTGCAGCAGAGTGCTACAAAACCAGCGATAAAATCTGTCTTGTGCAGCCAGCACACTCCCTTGAAAGCAAGAACGGCCGGACTTCGTGGCACATACTTTACAAGTGATCAGTGGGGACCAGTCCCCGGAGCACTTAATGATCAGTAAAGCAGAAGGTCCGTGAAAAAGAGCAAGACCGTCCGTGAGACGGATTCACAGAGAGGCTGCAGCGATGGGCTCCAATGTGACAGCGATGGTGAGGGGAGGGCAGGGCTGGGCAGAATCTCGCTGTGTCGTATGGTGGCCTTCTCTGTGTCCTCTCTAAGATAACCTGAAACCATCCAACAATACAGATGGGTAAGGCACAGACCGTCTTGGCATGGTCACAGCTAGTCAGGGGGACAGACACAAAGAGAGAGGGCTGTTACAAGATGCCGTGGCAGAAGGCTGGCTGAGTAGACCGAAAGGCAGATCCTGTTTGAAGGGTGGTGACGGTCTTGGGAAGGTTGTACAGAAACGGTAAGGGTACAGGCTATCCTTGAGGGATGATTAGAAATTCCTGAGACAGGGAAGAACATGCCGGGCAAAGGGAAGGCCACAGGCATGAAGGTGTGATGGCACCTGATGGATGGGAATCCACACTGAGCTCCTTCGACTGGCTGGCCGCATGCTGGATGAGCGTCAACAAGCCCTGAGGCCCGCAACATAGAATGAGGCTTGGCCTCTTGATCCTGGAGCCACCGACTAGACGCGAAGCAGAGGAGTGAGATGGCCACATCTTTGCTTTATAAAGATGGCACTCCTGCTTGCCACCCTCGACCCTCATCCTCCAAAAAAACCCAATTCTGATCATGGCATCCCCTTGCTTAAAATCCATCTTGCGTGTGATTGAAGAATAAATGAATGGATGACCTGTGATAGCCTCTTCCTCTGTGTTTCTGGGTCTATGAATCGAAATAAAATACCTCCTGATTTCACTTCTAGGAGAAATGAGGCTAAAGAAGAGAAAGAGACTTACGCAAGGTCACATGGCAGGTGGTGGCAGCAGGGCTTTGATTCCTACCCCACTGGGGCTCTGAGGGGCAGTCCTCACAGAGAAAGTCCTTGCGATGAGTCCCGGGTGGACCCCCAGACCCTCCTGAATCAGGGCTAGGAGGAGCACAGCACGCTCCTATTCATACCGTTTCCTCCAGCCCTCCCCAGCCCCTTCCAAGAGTAGAGCGAGGATGTGAACTTCTCCCCTTTTCAGCTTATAATCTTGTCCTCCCCTTCCCTGGGATGGGCTCTGGAAAGCATGGATGAGTTGCTGGTCCCAGCTGGGTCTAGAGTTCTGGGTCAGGCAGAGGACTGAGTTGCACTCAAGATTTTGAGCTTAAATGGGGTCTATATGAAGTTCTAGACACTTGGGGGAGTTGTAGGTTCGACTCAATGCCCCAGGCCCTGGACTTTGGCCTGAGTTTTGGTCTCTGAATTGAACACTGGCCGGATTGAAATCTGGGGTCTAGTCTGAGGTCTAGGTTACCAGTCCAGGCATGGCTCTGAGGTCTGAATGCTGGTCTTTGGTTCTGGCTGGACTTCTGACCTGGACTGCAGTAGGCTCCAAGTTCTGGGCTCTGAGATGCTCGTTCTGAACTTTGAATGCGGGCAGGACCGCTTTGGGTCCTTGGCTCTAGGCAATGTGATCTGAGCCGCCGCTGGATGGGTTTCGCACTCTGGGCTTGGTGTCCCAACTCTGGCTGGACTTTGGGGCTGGGCTGCACAGGGCTGAGCTCTGAACCTTTGGCAGGAGGTTGTAATCTCTTGACTCTAAGCTCTGGGCTTAGGTTATAGATGCCACTGAAGGGGAGCTGGTCTCTCCACACTCCTCTTCCCGGAGCCTCTCCACTCTTGCCCCCTTTCTTGGTAGAATGGGTTACTGTCACCTTCCTTGAGCTGCCTGAGGACTTCTCTGGGGACAGGAAGAAGGGGGAGGGGAGGGGGTAGGGCAGGGGCACATGGAGTTGTCCTCAGAAGCCAGAATCCATTCAGCTTGTTAACCAGCCTTTTTCCACAAAGCAGAGAGAAGGAGGAAAGCCAGGTATCATCCACAGCCTGGTTTCTTGAGCAGGGAACGGAGGTGGCACTGAGATGAAGGGAGTCTCTACCCCATCTCTTCTACTGAGCGCATTTTTCGGACCATAAGACACACCTCACCATAAGATACATCCAGTTTCCAGAGCAGGAAAATAAGAAAAAATATTAGATCCATATAGTACCAGTCTACTAAAATATTTATTAAAAGAAAGCAAAATACGGTAATGTTTAACAGCGGAAACTCAACAGTGGTGGGAAGAACCATCATCACCTTCATTAACAAATGAGAGGAGGCGTGTGCTGTGCCCGTCACGCACAGAGCCTGACATGGAGGCTCTGGGAGGCGGGACTTCCCCTGAACACACAGCAATCCACAGCATGCAAACAGCAGCAAGCAGTCAGCGGGCACATGGGATCGTAAACACACGTTCTGGGGGACCATACCTTCAGACCATATGACACACCCTCATTTCTTCCCCCTCCCCCCCCAGGCAGTACCCCCCCCCTAAGACTTCACTCACCCCACACTGTGTTTTAATCAGGAGCTGGACTCTGTACTCCAAAGAGACGGTTGTCGGGACTTACCTAAGCCTTGGCCCAGGCTCTGTCCCTGCACCTGACTGCCTTCTGTCAGGCCACGTGCCGCCCCACGTTTGCTCCCTTTCAAGGACCGCCCCCACCCATCCTGTGCTCCAGAACCCTCCTTCCACCCAGCAGCCTTTCCCTCTCGTCCCACTGCGGGCCACGCCCATGCCACCGTGCTGCTCCTTCCACACCAGCCTCGAGGAAGAGGGAGCCAGGGAGGCTGTGCTTCTCTGACTGACCTTCCCCTGCAGGCCCGTCCACGCCAGGACAAGGTGTACACGACAGACTCTGCTGAGAAAAGGCAAGAATTGCCCTAGACCGGGGGTCAGCAAACACTTGAGACCAGAGGGCCAATCCTGCCCCTCTTAACAACTTTGAAATCCCTCAAGAGCCTTACATAGGTTTTCCCAAACACACGAAATCACCGGCATCTGAAGTAACAGTCTTCACATGTTTTCGGTGCTACTTCAGAGCCGCACGTGTTCACACGGAAGGAGCCGCAGTTTGCCGACCCCGGTCCTAGGGGGATCCAACCGAAGAAACCATTTCCAATGATCCGGGTGTGACAAGAGGAGCCAGAGGGAAAACAGCCCAAGCCAATTCCATGTTCCATAGGCTGTCCCCGCTTTCAACTCCGCTCTCCAGCGCAAAGTCCTCCTCCGAAGGCCGGGACCCTTCCCTCCAGTTGGGTGGCCTCTTAACCAGGGGGTTAAGCAGCATGGGGTTGCTGCTTCATCGCTGTCCTTTTGCTACTGTGAAAGGGTGGGTCCACCCCCCAGAGGGGTCACGACCCACAGGTTGAGAACCACTGCCCTAGACTCACAGACAGAGACCCCCTCATTCTGTTCTCCGCGGGGCGGAATCTCTATCAGGCTTAGGCGCCAGACCTGAGGCGCGAAGACACACGGGCCAGGAGGAGCAGGACAAAAACCTTCAGCAGACCGCTTCTCCAAGTCCGCGTTCCTCGGTCTAGTAGAGTACACAGCAGGGAATGGGCTTCTGCCAGACAGCTTGGTCCCTGGTGTGTGTGTGTGGGCGCGAGGGGGGGCGGGGGGCTGGCAATTTTGGTCCTCAAGATCTTGTCCCTTTTTTGGGGGGGGGGTTTGGGGGGGTGTGCATCACTGCCCTCTGGTGGTGGGAGTAGGAGGCCCAGCCTTGCTGCTGGATTTGAACCTCCATCCCAGTGGGTCGCAGTCCCGCGCACAACCACTACGCCACCGGGGCTCAGCCCAAGATCTTGTGCCTTTAAAGTCTTTCTACACATGAGAAGTGGCAAGCCAGGTCTCCTCTTCATTGTTCAGACTTGGCCTTTCCAGGAGTAAAGGAGGACAGTAGTGGGGGATAAAAGACAAGTCAAACCAAATACACACACATACTCCCCAAGTGTTTATAATCAAGTAATCAGATTTTAAGCTGGACACCATTGACCGGGGAGAGGGAGGGTTCTTGATTAATAATTTGGTCTATATGTTCATAGAGGGCTGAGCCCCGGTGGCGTAGTGGTTGTGCGCGGGACTGCGGCCCACTGGGACGGAGGTTCAATTCCAGCAGTGGGGCTGGGCCTCCTACTCCCACCACTGGAGAGCAGTGATGCCCACAAAAAAAAAAAAGTTCATAGAACGCAGAAATAATATTGTACTATATTTATTTAATTTTAAAATGCCGCGGGGCAGGGGACAAATTGTTAAAAAGTAGGACATCTGTTCACCTTAGTTTATAACCACCCTAAATCCATACTGAGAAAAGAAACACTTCCCTTGAACCTCACAACCTAATCCTTACCTACAGTGGGAATCGTGCTCACATGATTCTGAAATCTTCGGTACATCTTGTTCTAAGACTGTGCCCAGGTTACAATATATTTTAAAAATGGTTCAATAAAGACAGTTGATCCATGATGATCTCACGTGAATACACAATGTCCTAAGAGTTTTGAAACAATCACTTTTTTTTTTTTAACTTTAGACAAGATAAAAATCATGGTAGGGGGGGCTGGAATTTTTCCTGCCCTTGAGCAGAGCAGCCCAGGTGACCGGGACTCAGTCATTGTTCTGTGCTTAGTTCACCCATCGCCACCTGCCCACTCACAGACTGCTGCAGCCTCCCTCACAGCTCTCCCATTGTTCTAGAGAAGCCTCGGTCGGCAGCACTCAGGCTGAGAGTGCCTTGGTCATGCTTAGCTCTTCACATGTTCCATGCTTATTTACATTGTTCTGCTTCTCCAGCCTGGGCCCCAGGGTGCAGGGATTCAGTCAGAGGCCCTTCATTCAGATGATCCTGCCCTGGGCCCTGACTGGAGTCCAGGTCAAGTTCTCCAGGAGTTCAGAGTCTAGAGGGAGAGACCAACGGGTCAATAGATCATGAACATAAAACGATGATAAGTTAGGATAGAGGGAAACAAGAGATAGGGTCACGGTCCACACATTGCACAACTCTGGGGGTCTCTGAATGGATCCCTTCCTCCCCTTCCCTGACTGAAGCTGTACAATGAGACAGCCCTGGACACGTGGGAGCCCAGTGGGGCCATTTAGTCTGGGGAAGTCCTTTAGGGGGACCAGCGCCCCTCTAGAGCTGGACTTCCCAGGAAAGGTCCACCAGGCCGCTGCTGAATGAAGGATGATCTCGAAGCGAACAGTCGTGCAAAGTTGCCAAGGTGAAGCGAACACACTAAGTACTGGGAAATGGCAAGAAACACGCTTTGGCTGCAGCACCAGGTAATGAGTGAGTGGATGATGCCTGGAGTTGCTTGGTGAAATGAAGTAAGAAACAGCCAGGGACATAATAACACAAATTGTCATCGTCAACCTTTCTTAAGCAGCCTCTCCAGGTGGGTGATGAGAAACAGCCCGAGGACTGGCCAGGGGACTGCAGGGTGGGTGAGCTCAGACACCACCGGCGACTGGAGCTGTTTTTCCACACGGCCTGCTCTCAAAGATTCCATCTTCGGAAACCCCCTGGGGTCGTCCTGGCCTGTCCTATTGGTCACTACGAGTCGGAACCGGCTCAAAGGCAGCAGGTCTGTGCTGAGAGCTTTGCATGCATTTTCTCACTTCCACTTCACACCCGCCTCCTGTGCTCGCATCTTCATTAACCTCCACTCGGCAGGTAAAGAAACCAAGACCCAGAGAAGTTGACCCACCACAGTTCGGAAGTGGCAGAATCAGGGTGGAAACAAAGGTCAGCCGACTTCCAGGATCCTGTCTTTGGCGACCCCTTCCCTTGATGCCAGGGCCTTGGACCATGGGCATTGGTGGCCTTGGCATTTGGTCCCAGGCGAGCACCAGAAAACATATCTGCCCCCAGCCCCCCTTGAGTTTCACCAGCAGCAGTGACTTCAGAGAGCATTGTTGGTGACAAGGGACAGTTCCCCAGGGATCTTGGACAGACAAGGAAAGCGGGGAGGGACATCTAGGCTAATTCTGTGAGTGGACAGGAGAAGCTCCTAGGATTCCCAGACTTGTCCAGAGGGGATCTGCCCTGGGGGTGGGGCGGCTTTTGTTGTTTGGGCTGCTCACCCCAAGGTCAGCAGTTTGAAACCACCGGCTGCTCGTTGGGAGAAAGACGACAGTTTCTACTCCTGTAAAGATTCGTCATCTCAGAAACTCACGGGGGACAACTCTACCCTGTGCAAAGGGCCGCTGTGCATCAGCCCTGATTCGGTGGCAGCAGGGTCCTGCAGAGGGAAGGAAGCTCCAACGTCCTGTAGAGGAAAAGAAACTCTGTTTGGTAAACACGTGTGTGATCTTCTTTTTCGCCCAGGTGTGGTGAGACCTGATTACACCTTCCCCCAACCCTCCTCACCCTCCCACCAAAAAAAAAAAAAAAAAAAAGTCAAATTCTTTCCAGCTGTCTCACCTGTCCTTTTCCACCTCACCTGTTTGCTAGTGCCATTAGGGTTCCTCCCTCCACCGTCCATCCTCATCCAAGTCGACACTCCCTTCCCAGCATCCCTTGCTCTTCCCATGGGGCTAGCGTTTTCCCTGGCTAGTCCTTCCCCCTGCTCCTGGTCTGCAAAGCCCCCTCTCGCGCCAGGCCCCCTGATTCCTCTCTCCGCCCTGCCCCGGGCTGCTGTGCTCTGCTGGGGAAACCACACGACCACGTGTGTTCGACCACGTGTGTTCTCAGCCCACCTGCTCCGCACACCTTTGCGCAGCTCTCTAGCCAGTCTCAGCCTTCTTGCCGGGTCTGTCTCCTCCACCCAAGCTTGAATGCTCCAAGCACTCCATCCCTCAGCCCTCTTTCCCCTTTGCCCTGTTCTCTCCGATCGTATCATTGGCATGTTCATACAAGCGCCCAACTCCAGAGCACCATCAAAATCCACATGCCTGGGCAGGTGATTCACGTGTCCGTTCATAGAAGCAATATGCTTTGTTTTGTTAGACGCCATGCTTGGACAGTGATGTGGACCCCGGCCCTACGAGCTCAACGGTGCAAATGGAGGATGTGGGAAGAACCGGGAGTCAGAGAAGGGGTAGCTGACTCTGGGCTGTGTGTGTGTTATGTTTGGGTTTGGCTGTGAGGATGGAAAACTCCCAATGTCAGCCAGCATGGTCAGTCACCTGGAGACCGTGTGGTTCATTCCGACCCCTAGGGCCATGCAAAACTGCCCTTGTGAGTTTCTGAGACTTTAGGAGAGCAGACAGCCTCATCTTTCTCCCACAGCATGGATGGGGGTTTTGAACTGCTCACCTGGAGCTTAGCAACCCAGCGCCCCATCTGCGACATCATCCGGGCTCTTGACAACCAGTTCCAAGTCTGAAAAGAGTGAGTCCAGGACTGGTACGGTGACTCCCTGCCCATCAGAATCCCCCCAAGCTTCTGCTGTGAAGCCAGTACCATTGACAGTGTGACGCTTCTTCCCCTTTGCCCCCTTGAATGGCTCAAGTCCCATGTCTGCATCCCAGCCTGTCAGGAAGAGGAAGAGGCACAAAGTGGCAGTCCTCCCTTTCCACCCAGTGCCAGGGGTTACACAAAATATGCCCATCTCAAGTCACTCAGCCTGGGCAGGCCGCAAGATAGGCTGGGAAAGAGCGTGTTTATTGCTGCCCGATGATGTGCCTGCTACAAAGGGTTCCTTTCTCTAAGGCCAGGAGCCCTGGTGATGTAATGGAGTACTTTGGGGGCCATGAACTACAAGGTCAGCTGTTCGAAGCTACCAGCTGCTCTGCAGGAGAGAGTTGAAACTTTCTACTCCTGTAGAGAATTCCAGCCTTGAAAACACACCCGGGGGCTGCTATGAGCTGGAACCGGGGTGATGGCAGTGAATTTGGATTTTGAATTTCAGCTAAGACCAAGCAGTAGAATGAATACTAAAAGGAACTACTCAAAGTAGTTCCAGGCCTAGAATGGCCCCTGAGAAGTTAGTTGCTGCTGTGAGCCCGAGTCGTGAGAGAGAAGCCAAGAGCTAGCCAGGCAGCCCGATGCATTTGGAGCGGCCTTCTTCGTATCTGTGATCTCTGCAGCATGGAGTACAGACTCAGGAATGATGAGAAACAGTGGTGGGCCCACCTTATCTGAGGCATCGATCTCAGGGAGAAGACCTGGCATGTTCTAAGAAAAGATAAAAAAAACTAGAGCAGGGAGGAGCCAGCTTTGGATTAAAACTAAATTTTGGAGAACAACACTCTGAGGTGCAGCGTGGTCCTGGAAACCCAGAACTCTTTCCCATCTCAGGCAGCTTTGTACTTTCAGTTGTCATCTAGCCAACTCCCCTTAACCTGGAGGCCCCGGAGGCTCCAGATTGGGTGGCAATGCTGAGACAGGACCAGCGAGTGGCAACCAGGTCATTGACTCTGCCAGTCTCAATGGAAGTCATCATCAGGACTTCCAAAGGTTGTGTTTATTTCCCTGGTAGGTTTGTAGACATTGGAGCTGGACAGCCAGATGGACATGGGGTGTCTGGCTCTGTGGAGGAGTGGATCCAACCCCCTTGGCTCTACCCCCACTGCTGCACTTGCAGTAGCAAATCGACAATGAGGTGGGGCTGGGCCATCTGAGAACTCAGCAAGAAATTCTGCAAGATCTGGTTCACTATATTATAGCCCCTCCCCCCCACACACACTTATCACAGACTCAACAGCACCCATCATTGATACCACATACTCAGATCCACGTCTATCTTCACAAAGCAGCTATTCACATGCACAAATCACACATATAACATGTGTCCATAGACCCGGCCCATGCAGACCATGCTCACACACAGGACAGTCAGACCTATCGGTGGTCTTTGGTACATTAAAAGGCAGAGCTAGTGGAAGAAGTATTTCAAATTAATCTCTTTTGAGAAACCAGTCAGGAAGAGACACCAGTTGGGGGAAGCGAGATACCAGGCCACATGCAGATGGACTGGGAGTAGAAACTCAAAAGAGATATGCCCTTCCCTCATTGTTGACAGAGAAAGGAAACCTCCCTTAGTCCAGCCTTCTAGCCTCTTTAACTGTGAGAAAGTAAATTTCTGTTTGTGAGGGCCCCTCATCAGTGATAACTCCCGTTACAGCAGCATGAGCTAACTCAGACGGTCCCAGGTTCTCTCTCCCTAGAGGAGAAGGCTACCTCTCCGATCCAAGTATGTGAACTAGGCCTCAGCCTTTCCCCCAGTCTCCTATGGACCCGTGTCTGCCCCTGACTTCTGGGACATCGAGTTCTGGGCAAGAGATGCAGGATGATGCCCCGGGTCACCCCTCCCTGCCCAAGGTGCCCTTAGGACAACAGTTTACAGGCAGTCGCTTGAAAACAAGGCAGTTGCCAGGCTCCCCCCATGTCAGCAGCAAAGGCCCTTATGCAACGGGCGCTGTGGAATGTGCGTGGTGCCGACAGGACCTGTGGACGGGGTGAAGAGGAAGGAGCCTCCCGGTCACTGACATTTCTGCCGTGCCTGGCGCCGTGCCCCGTGCCACACAGCGTTGCGGCTCTTGCTCTCACACTGACTGTTCGCTTTCCAGACCACAGAACGAAGACCCAAGAGGCCCTCAGAGTCTCACAGCCAATGGACGGTAGGATCTGGCGCTGACCTGGGCATGATTGGTCTTCGCAGCACGGACGGATGAGCAGCAGCCGGAGCCGGGGAGGTGGCAGCATGGCAGCTCCGAGGAGGGGGATAACGGTCCCGGCGGGATCAGCTGTTCCTCCTGACTGGGATGGACTAAGTGGGGAAGGGTTACTGGGGAGGGGGACAAGGGGAGAGAAAACAGACGGCAAGGGGTCGGGAGTGTGGACCCCCACCGCCTTAGGCCCACATTAGTTCTGGATATGAAATCAAAGCTGGAAGCAGGCCAAGGGCTGGCGTGAGCGTTTAAGACAGATGAGAGAGAGAATGAGAGCTGGAGCGGGGCCAGGTACTGTGCCTGGAGCGGCGCCTGTTCCTGGAGCAGATCCAGGCCAGGACGAGGGGCTGAACCTGGAGCCAGAGCCGTGTGAACGGGATGGAGGTATGGGACAGACTAAGGCGCTGGCACCTTGCAGGCCCAGAACCACTGCAGTATGAACACCTGGACCTTGACTCAAGGCACAATCAGCTCTTGAAGGTCGGCTTTGAAGGGTGGCCAGCACATGAATTGTCAAGGATGGGTGAGAGAGTTAGCAAGCAGGAGGAAAGGCCCGGAGAAAAACCCACCCACGTCCTGTCAACCCCCCCACCCCCACCCCATTGGTCCTGTTTGGTCGGAGTTTAGAGCAGAGAGCACGAGGCTACTGAAGTTGGCGAGCAGAAGCCACAGAGACTGGTGAGTACCTTGGGAGTTTGCACTTTGTCCTGAGGGCACCGGGTCACATTTCTCGGCCTTTAAGAAGGATCGTGACGTGGTCACCTTTGTGTTGGTCTGAGAGCCCTCTGGCTGCTGATGTGGAAGAGGGCCTGGGGGTGGGGCAGGAGAGATGGGAGGCCAGGGTTAACCAAGGAGGGAGCTGACATCACAGGGCAGGAGATCATGAGGCCCAGACCGGGGCCATGGCCACCAAGGTGGAAAGGAAGGGACAGATATGAGATGGGCAGTCACTTGAGGTCAGGTCTGAGGGAGCAGGGAGGGCTGGGAAGATGCCCAGGGCAGATAGAGTACAAGGCTTGAGGAAGCAGAGAAGCTCTTGCAGAAGTGGCAGCCCTCAGAAGCCCGGCTGCTCCTCCTAACTCTGCCGCCTGGTACCTGTTGCTGACGGATGTGCTGTTTATGCCTCCCGAACCTCGGTTTTCTCTTCTGTAGAATGGGAGAACTTGTATTTCTTTCAAAAAGTGGTCATGAGGATTACACCGAAACAGCAACAACCACCACCTAATGATGTCTGACGCACAGCAGAAGCCAGTGCATTTTTCTTTCTTTTCTTTTTTTTAGAGTAAATCATTTTGCTTTTTATTTTTTTTAATAAATCATTGTATTAGGGGCTCGTACAATGTTTCTCACCATCCATCCATGCACATATTGTGCCAATCACCTCTGCACGCCTACTGCCATCATCATTCTCAAAACATTTGCTTTCGACTTGAGCCCTTGACATCGGCTCCTCATCTTTTCCCCTCCCCCTCCCTGCTTCCTCACTAACCCTTGATAATTGATAAATTATTATTATTTCGTCGTATCTTACACTGCTCGACGTCTCCCCTTGCCCACTCCTCCAGCTAGGAGGTTATGTGTAGATCCTTGTAATTCACTCCCTTTCTCTATCCCACCTTCCCTCTACTTTTCTGGTATCTCCACTCTCACTACTGGTCCTATGGGGTTCACGACTGTCCTGGATTCCCTGTATTTCCAGTTCCCATCTGTACCTCTTCCAGTCCAGCTGGATTTATAAGGTAGAATTGGGATCATGATAGTTGGGGGAGGAAGACTTTACGAACTAGAGGAAAGTTGTATGTGTCATCGCTACTTCACTGCACACTGACTGGCCCGTCCTCCAGAGACCCTTCTGTCAGGGAGTGTCCAATTGCCCACAAATGGGCTGTGGGTTCTTACGCTGCACTCCCCCTCATTCCTAGTGATGTGATTTTTGTTCCCTGATGCTTGATACCTGCTCCCTTCGACCTCTCCCCCCCATAAGCTGTGTGCTTCTTCTATGTGGGCTTTGCCACCTCTGTAGCAGAAGGCTGCT
The DNA here is from genome assembly GCA_004026705.1 of Nesogale talazaci. Taxonomy (NCBI): domain Eukaryota; kingdom Metazoa; phylum Chordata; class Mammalia; order Afrosoricida; family Tenrecidae; genus Nesogale; species Nesogale talazaci. The sequence continues at coordinate 4,420 of PVJH01032458.1, read as the reverse complement.
TGTTTACCTCCAAGCCTTTAAGGTCCCAGACACTGTATCATTTGGTAGGTGGGCATAGCACACTTTCCTTAGTGAAGCACTGTTCCAGGTCAGACATCTGGCTCCCACCCCTATTCACCTTGAACAACATACTCCTAGCTTCAAGGGAGAGAGCTCGAGTGAAAACTCCTTACCTGGGCTTGACCCAGCCCCATGTTAAACTGGGGACATGCTGAAGCACCACTATAGTAGCCCTAGCACCTCTGGGCCCCCAGATGAACTGCATGAATGTTTTGGGGGTGCTGCCTGCCTTCTTTCCAGCCCACCAGTCCCACCCAAGTCCTTCCTCTGCACTTCCCTTTGCGGCAGGGTCCCAGAGGCTCACCAAGTCACCCTGGAGGGCAGGAAGGCACCTCTGAGGGCTACTTAGGGGTCCTACACTTGACTGGGCTCTTGTGCCACCTCGGCCCTCATCCAACTGCAGCAGGACCCAACCAGAATGTCTGCTCCCACCTGTTCCTCAGCCCACCTCTTGCTGAGATCTTGGGGAGGGGGTCTGTACCACCGCAGGAAGCGAAAGCTGCTGGGGCCTGCAAAGCCATGCAGCCTCTCCTCTCCCATCAGCATCCTTCCAATTCCCTGAAAGGCCCTGGATCCCTTACTTGTAAATGTAAGGGTCCCCAGAATGTGTCCTAGGCTCCCGCACTTCCCACACAGCCCTAGAAAGTGATTTTCATGCACTTCCCAGGCCCCCTGACTCACAGAGGACCTGGCCCAAATGTTCCTGGCTCGGGGATCTAAGACGGCATAAGCTGTTCCAACTCTGACATGTTTGAAGTCACGTATTTTTTGAAGTCTTATCAGGGGATGCCTATGGCGTAGCAAACATCAACATGACACTGCGTCACGTCCAACTTGGGTGAATTGTGAGCAACTCATCTGCACCTCGGAGAAGGAATGAAGAGAATAAACAAAACGAGAGCCAACAATTAGTCCAAAAGGACTCATGATCGACAAGCCTTACTATTCGGGGAAGCCAGAGGAACTAGATGGTGCCTGCCCACCAAAACCCACGGCTCTGATGGGGATCATCTTAGAAGAACCTGGGCAAAGTGTGAGAAAGACATGGAACACAACTCCCAAGAATAAAATAGACGCGGTTTACTGATGAGATGAGAACCGAGGGGATCCCCAAGACGATGACCCTGTAGACACCCTTCAACCCAAGAACTGAACTCACCTTCAGGACTCACCTTTCACCTCACAATAGACAGACTTTATAAAGGGAACAGTAGTACTGGTAAAGAATGTAATCCTGAGAACCATCAACCAACCAAAGTCCAAAGAGGAACATTTGCCCCCAAACTAAAGTGACCAGATTTTAACATTGGCAAAACGGGACACCATTGGCAGGGGTGGGGGTGGGGGTGGTGTTGGGGGGTGGGTCTAGTCCCTTCCCTTTCTCCCGCCTTTCCCTAGCTTGTCGTGCATTCTTTCCAAAAATCGGGACTTTTGAAAAATGCTGCGGGATGTGAGAAAAATTGTTTAAAATCAGGGCTGTCCTGCCAAAAGCGGGATGTCTGGTCACTTTACCCAAAACCGAGTTCTGAAGGCAGGCAGAGCCAGGAGAGAGGGACACAGGGCACCCCTGGGATGAAGTGGGAAGGGTGCGTCACATGGAGGGACTGCAACTCGGGTCATGAAACAAACCAGAAATGTAAGTAGATTGTTGTGTGGGAGACAATTTGCCCAAACCACAATCAACTGCAAAAGAAGAAGTTTTAGGAGGTAACCTTTGAAAAGCAGATGATCAGTAAACCATAACGAATGATCTCATTTCGGGTCCGTCTGACTTTCCAGAAAAGCTTGTGAGCACTTCTCAACCCGCAGAGGAGGAGGTTTGCCCTGGAGTTTTGTTCTTGAATAAGAACCATTGATGCCGCTTTGACAATCGCAAAAATTCAAAAAAAAAAAAAATGACACCAAACTCACGACCATCTACTCACAGGGACCCTCCCAAAGGCAGGCAACACTTGACCTTAACAAAACCGTGGCCTCTGGCACGAGGTGACGTGGTGGTTACCCAGTGGGCTGTGATTCACAAGGCAGAGCCCACCAAAGCGACAGGGACAGGTCCACCCTGTCCTTAAGGGGTGTCCCCGGGTCGGCGTCACTCACTCGCACAAGGCTCTGTAGCAATTTATAAATGTACACAAACAAAGCCACCCAGGTCCTCAGTCTTTTCCAAAGAAGCGTAACGCCCCTATTTTAGATGAAATTTCATAAACATGAAGCAATCTCTACAATTAGTAGGCAGCCTCCAGTTTGCATGTTTTGAGCCTCTCATCCAGCCTTCAAGGAGCCCCGAAGGCACGTGGGTAAGCATTGGGCTGCTGACCAGAAAGCCCGCGGTGTCAGCGAGCCACCGAGAGCCACGGGAGGAAGGACCTGCAAGGTGCTCCCATCAGGATGGCTGTGCGACTCAGGCAGGCACGGGGCGGTTCTAAGCAGCCCTCTCAGGCGGCTGAGTCTGGATCCACTTGGCGGCACACAGCAAACGTGGTGCCTCACACCACTTCCCCAACGGGCCTTTATAATAATCATCAACGTTACACTCTGCACATACTTCATAATGGTAGGTGTGATGCCTATAATCCAGCATAAATATATAATCCTTCAAGGCTCAGAGAGGTCAAGTCACTTCCCCAAGGCTGCACAGCTAGCTAGTGAGTGGAGGAGCCACTCTGTACCAGCCAAGACCCACAAACGGTGACCGTCGAAGTTCCCGCTTGTGTGTCCGCGCACCAGCTCCTACCACAGCTCAAGCCGGTGCACGAACAATGAAAGTGCAACTCTGCTCTTCACTGGCCTGTTACCCCGCCTGAACGCCCCCCAGCCCTGCTCCCTCAGAGAAGGCCAAGAAGGGCTGTTGTTGGTGGCGGCTCAGCGGGGAGCGGAGTTCGCACAATGCAGGTGCTGACTGCTCCCTCCCTTCCGTCGCTTTGAGGCCCACTGACGGTCCCAGCCACCGCTTCCTGCGGGCAGCCCTGGGCCAGCCACATCCGGCCTTCCCAGGCCTGGAAGCTCCCCGGCCAGGGTGGGAAAGGACAAGGTGGGGCATGGGAGAGGAGCGGTGGGGTGGGGTGGGGTGGGGGAGACACCCCTTAATGGACACAGAACATTTCGCCCCTCACAATGGGTCAAAGGGTCGACTTATTGTCATCAAGCGTTTCCTAGCAGTGTGCGCCTGGTCTGAGGATGTCCTAAGGGATTTGTTGCTGCTGGAAAAAGCTGGAGTCCTGGAGGCGTAGTGGGCTAAGTGCTTTGTTGCTGTCTTCCACGTCAGCAGTTTGAATTCACCAGGAGTTACATGGAAGAAAGATGAGTCTGTCCGCCCTGTAGCCATGACTCCCATTAGAAGGCAGGTTGGTCTGGTAAATGGGAAGAAGCCCAGGTCTGCCTGCATGGCCCTGGGGTCCAGCTCTGGGTCCTGCCCCCTCCTCTGACACACTGATGTCACCATGGTCTGACCTTCAGAGTCAGTATCAATTCAGCACCTACTCACCCAACGGTGCCCTTGTAGCAGTCACCACTCAGCTGCTAACAGAAAGGTGGTCAGTTCGAGCCCACCCAGAGGTGCCTCAGAAGAAAGGTGTTGTGATCACTACTTCCCAAACTTCTGCCAGTCCACAGAGCCCTACTTTGACACGCCCAGGGGTTTGCTCTGAGCCGGAATGACTGCAAGGCAGTGGGCTTGGTTTGGGAAGTGCGAAGGTTGTGTTCTGCAGCGACCTGAAAGGTTGGCAGTTCGACCCACGCAGAAGCTCCCTGAGAGAAAGACATGGCCATGGCCATCTGCTCCCTTAAAGAGTGCTCTTACCCTTGAGGCCAGCTGCCATCAAGTGCCCTCTGACTCCTAGGCACTACAGAGCCACACATGGCTGGGCCTCTCGCAACTTCAAGGCTAGAACCCGTTGCTGCCGTCAGTGGGCCACCAATCGCCTGGAAGGTCCTCCTTTGGTTCACTGAGGAGGCCCACGGTAGCCAGCATGACCCCACCTGAGCACTTGTCCAAAGTCCAGGAGACATGTTCTTGCCGTCTCCTAAGGAGCCTTCTGGCTGTGGTTCTTCTATGACGAATGTGTTCATTCTTCTCGTAGTCCACTGTACATTCTTCACTGTCACTGTAATCCCAGAGCACCGATGCTTCTTCACTTTCCTTCTTCCTTATTCAGCTGACACATACATATGAGGATATTGAAAAGACCATGGCTTTGGCCAGGGGCTCCTTCGTCCTCAAAGGGGCATCATTGCTTTTTAAAAAGGTCTTTTTGCAGCTTCAAAGATCTGTCTCAGCCTAAAAGATGATAGCTTAGGAACCTCTATGGGCAGTTCTATTGTGTCTCATAACATTTTTTTTATGTCCCAACTAACATTTTTT
>PVJH01032457.1:0-22480 GCA_004026705.1 Nesogale talazaci | reverse complement strand
CACAGTCCCGCGCACAACCACTACGCCACCGGGGCTCAGCCCCCTTTTTCTCATTTTAAACAAAGATTTTATTGACACATAATCCATATAACATGCAATTCAACAATTATGAGTGTTATGATCATTACCACAAACAATTTTAGAACATTTTCTTCTTCCTTGTTCTTGTTGTTAACTCCCTATTCCCCCCAACTTCCTCGGCCATTCCACCAAGAAACTATTAGTTCAGTTATTGTCTCTAACAGGGTATCTATACTAGATTTTCTATACAGAAAAACATGAAAAAAACAATAATAAGAGATGAAAGCAAAAACTTACCAAAAAACCCTAACAACAATAATAAAATAAAACAGAGGCAACCCTCAATAGAAAAGGAAGTAGAAAAGATTTAAAAACCTGGACCAAATTTAAAATGGATAAAAAGAGAAATCAAATGACAAGGTGTTAAATCATTGCATTTTCAACGATTACCTTTGCAATGTCCTCTGCAACGCTCTTCATATTCCTCATCCTTGGTCAGAGGGGATTCGCCCTTGCATTCCCTTCACCCCACCCTCTCTCCACCCCTCCAGCAGCTCCAATCCAACCTCCGGCCTGAAGGGGCTCAACCATCTTGGTCTCCCCACATCCCCAGCTCCCCTCTCCACTAGTAAACCCTCTCCAGTCCATCTGGATTTGTGGGGTAGAGTGGGGACCATGATGGTTGGGGGAGGGGGGGGCTTCAGGAACTTGAGGAAATTTGTATGCATCATCACCACACGGCTGCCCCTTGACTGGTCTGTCTCCTCCCTGTGACCCCCCTGTAAAGGGGTGACCAATTACTCACCAGTGGGCCTTAGGTCCCCATCCTGTTCTCCCCCTCATTCGTAATGATGAGATTCTTGTTCTTTGATGCTTGATACCTGATCCCTTCGGCCCCTCTTGATCACACATGCTGGTGTGCTTCTTCCATGTGGACTTAGCTGTTTCTGTGCTGAATGGTGACTCGGTTATCTTCACGTCTTTGAGAGTCCAGACATTCAATCATTTGGTAGCTGAGCATCATCGTTTCTCCTACTCTGTTTGCCTCTGTATCCATTTGTCTTCAGTGATATCAGGAGTCAATTGGTCCATTGATTTTAGTTTTTGTTCTTTGATGCCTGATGCCAGATTGTTTCAGTACCTCATGATTGCACAGGTAAATGAGCTTCTTCTATGGCTCATGCTACCACATGGTCTACACATGTCCTCAGTGGGCACAGTGATAGGTGTGTTATGCCTAGACCTTTCACCACCGTGGGGCCACATTGGGTGTTGTGTTTCATCTGTGTGGGTGTGATCTCTCCCCTAGTAAATGGTCTATTGTTTATCTTCAGGCTTTTAAGACCCCAGACCATATATCCTATGATGGCTGAGCACCATCAGCTTTCTTTACTACATTTGCTTGTGCACCCATTTTACTTCAGTGATCGTGTTGGGCCAGTGAGCCTCGAGGAATACCAGATTCATCTAACAACGTGTTCTTGCATTGAGGGAGCATCAGGGTGAGGGCCCATGGTCCACTTTGCTACCATAGTACTTGGCCTATAGATATATTCTTAAATTTATTCCCACTTTATACTAGATAGTTGTATTTATGTCTGGACATTCCTATGTTTAGACCTCTGCAAGTGCCCTTTGCCCTCTAGCTCTTTCCTCTATTTCCTTCCTTCTCCCTCCTGCTCCCCCATCATGTTCCACCTTCATTGGCGTTTCAGTGTTACCTCACAGATTCATTGTCCTTGCTTACTCCTGACCAGGCCTCCCACGTCCACCTTTCCATTGATTCCAGGCCACTTGTTGCTCTCCCACCCCCATCCATGTATTTGTTCACACCCCCTTCTCCAACCCTCCCTTGTGTCCCTAGGAATCACTGTTTGCCCATCCTTTCTGTGGCGCATTGGGTCTCCAGAGGGATGTATTCCTCTGAGCATCATGTGTCGACATGGAGTTTGGACCAGCTCTCTTCCTCTTCCTTCCTTCTTGTCTTTGTCCCTGTGGGTGTGAGATGCTGGCCCCTCCCCCAGCCTGTTCTCTGCCACCCCCACTCTTAGGAAAGGAGTCCATCTGACTCTGGTTGCATCTGGCTCTGTAGCTCTCTCTTCTTGCATCCTTCCATGCGTCTACGCTGTCCTCATGCTTGGGTGCTTCATGGTAGGAACCGCACGCCCACTTTGATTTCTGTGGAGACAAGACCAGTACTCCCCCCGCCCTGAGTGGAATAATGCCCCGTTCCCTCTGTTATCCTTTCACTTCTGAACTCCCTTTTATCTCCCTATGCCCTCTACCCTCTCATCCTTCTCCCATTACTGTGTTGCACCCAACGTGTACCTCCCTGGGTTTGGTCCTCCCTCCTCCCCTTACCCTACATCTTGTACCAACTGTTATGGTATAGGAGTCTTCTCTTTATACTCACAATACTGTTTCTACTTACCTCAGGCAGCTCATGCAGTACTTCTCCTTTTGTGATAGACTGGCTTCGCTCAGCATAATTCCCTCCAGTTCTTCCCACGCAGAGATATGTTTCATGAGCTCGTCAGAGCTTTTGAGTGAGTACTCCATTGTGTGTATGTGCCAGAGTTTGTTGATCCATTCATCTACTGATGGAAATTTAGATTGTTTCCAACTCTTTGTGATTGTGAATTGTGCTGCAATAAACATTGGCGTGCATACCACTGGCTGTGGTTTCTTTTTTGTCTCTTCTGGATATATGCCCAATAGTGGGATAGCTGGATCATAGGGTAGCTCAACTTTCATTTTCATTAAGTATCGCCAAACTGCTTTCCATAGTGGCTGTACATATCTACACGACCACCAGCAATGTAGAAGTGTTCCTATTTCACCACATCCCCTCCAGCATTTGTTGCACTCTGATTTTCTGATCTGGGCTAGCTTCAAGGGTGTTAGTTGTTATCTCATGGTTGTCTTGATCTGCATTTCTCTAATGGGTAGTGAGTGGGAGCATTTTCTCAAATGTTTATTGGCCATATGGACCTCCTCCCTAGTGAAACTTCTTTTCATTTCTTTTTCCCATTTCTTTAAAGGGTTATCTCTTCTCTTCTACTCTTCTTGCAAGTATTGTAAATTTTTGTAATAAGCCCTTTGTCTGTTGTATCGTTGCTAAAAATCCTCTCCCAGTCTGTGGGTTGCCTGGTAAAGTCCCTCTTGGTAAAGTCCTTTGATGCACACATATGTTTTATTCTTAGTAATTCCCATTTGTCAATTTCAGGTTCCCCTGCATTTGTATCCTGTCCTAATGCATTTAGACTTTGTATTCCCTGGGTCAAAGTTCTTAGATTTTCCCTGATTCTCTTGCTACTGGTTTTGATGGTTTGTGGTTTTACTTCCAGGTCTGTGATCCACCTCGAGTTTGTTCTTGTGCATGGGGTGAGGTAGAGATACTAATTCATTTTTCTACATGTAGATTTCCATTGTCTCCAGCACCATTCATTGAAGAGGGCATCACCTTCCCATTTGATGCTTTTGGGGCCCTTGTTGAAAATCAGTTGTCTATATGCTAATGGTTTTATTTCTGGGTTTTCTATTCTTGTCCATTGATCTGTGTATCTGTCATTATGCCAGTATCATGCTATTTTGACAACAGTGGCTTTGAATTAAGTGTGAAAATCAGGTAAAGCCAGCCCTCCGACTGTGTTCTTATGCTTGAGGAGATCCCTGCTAATTCTGGGCCTTTTCCCTCTCCATACGAAATTGGTTGTCAGTTTTTCCAATTCTCTGAAGAAGGTCGTTGGTATTTGGATTAGGATAGTGTTGAACTTATAAAGTGTCCTGGGTAGGATAGACATCTTTACTATGTTGAGCCTACCAATCCATGAGCATGGGATATTCCTCCACTTGTGGAGATCACTTTTTGTTTTCTGTAGTAGGGTTTTGTAGTTTTCCTTGTATAGGTCTTTTTTGTTTGTTTGTTTGTTTTTTGTTAGATATATCCCAAGGTACTACAATTTATTCTTGGCTATTGTGAATGGTACTGCTTTCTTGATCTCCTCTTCTATGTTTTTGTCAGATGTGTAGAGCAGAGCAATCGACTTCTGTTTGTTGATCTTGTATCCTGCCACACTTACATATTCTTCTATCACTGTTAGTACTCTGGTAAAGACTTTTAATTTTTGATCATGTATTTAATTCCTGAGAACTCTTTATGGTTCTTTGTTTAATTCCTGTAAATTAGTCATGTTTGAAGGAATAAGTGGTTTTTTGGTTATCTCTATGAGAACATTAATGTTAGTTTTTTGAGAAAGGGAATTTCTCTTTGCTGCATTCTTTTTAATTTTTTTTGTGTGTATATTTGTTTAAGCTTCAATTTTTCATGTTGAGGGCTGTCCTCAAATACCAGCCACACTTGGGAATCTTTTCAGACTTAAAAGTGAGGCCCTCAAAGTGTGGACTTTTTCTTTGGGCTCAGGGATTGTCTCACACTTGATCACATTATAAAGTGGCGAGTAAGAACATGGCACCTCACATGGTGGTATGGATCTGTATGTCTTTTTTTGGAGTCAGTGTGCCCAAAGAAAAGTCCTGTAAATCTGTTTGACAAATGTGAACCTGGCGGCCAGTGTCCTGGGAGGACTCAAAGAGGAAGCTAGAGGACACTGGTGAAGACGTACATTTGTTCTCTTTGATTATTGGTTAGGTAGACAAACTTTCATGGTGATAAGAAGACAATATTATGCATAAAGGCTAACTATGCTGCAAAGATTATTATTTTTTCTTTTTTGTTTATGACTTGGGAAGTTTCATATATATTTTTTCAAATGCCATTTTCATATTTTTTCTTATCATATGGAATTACCCAAAAAGTCTTTACAAAATATACTACTGGACATTCAATATTGGACTGAATATAGACAGTGGTTTGTTGTCTGAATTTATTTTTCAAGGCTCAACCTACATTGTTCTGTAGCCTTGCAGACACACTCTTTACCAAAGTCGAGCAGAAAGAACAGTTTGATACATGGTATGCTCACCTTTTACTAGCTCAGAGTCTTCTCTTAATTCTGAGAAGTCACTTGGCAGGATAATATTTCCTGTAGGAGGGTAGTTCAATTTAATAATGTGGAAATAAATAGTAGTTTTAGTACACAGAGAAATTCAATCCAAATAACCTGGCTTAAAGATTGTGTTTGTCTTGCAGTTCCCCCCTTTTTGAAATTCTTTCTGCTCGTCCCAGCTTTCCCATTTTTATAGCCTTTTTGTTGCCAAACCGGATGCTACAGGAAGTCACAGTGGCAATTTGTATATCATGTACTAGGATTAAAAGTATTTATATCTCTAAGTGCTGCAATTTTCCACAATTCTTTCTCATTATTGCTGTCTTTTTGTTTCATCCTCGTGTCTCCATTCTCTGCACAAAAGATTGTCCTGCGAACTGAGAGAAGCTAGGGACCCAGGCAGTGCTATGTCCAGAGGAGAAATAACTTGTTGAGAAGTGAGGCAAGATAATGGAGCAGAATAGGGTCTGGTAGGATTGAGAGAAAATGCATCAGAGGATGAAGAGAAATGAGAGCCAGTAAAAAGCTAGAGAGGGAAGGAGGAAAAAAAGGTCGAGGACATGGAGGCTGACGATTCAAAAGTTAAGGAATCCACAAAGAGACAAGATAGGGAGCCACAACTTTCTTGGGAGTGCTTTGTGTAAGCTAAACTTCTATCATCCATCTACTATCATCTAAGTGTGATATGCAATTTTTACATTTCTTGCATGTACAATTTAGTGACACTCTTTTTATTAAAAACATTTTTCAGGAAGCGGCTTCTAAGATTTATGAAAATATAGAGGCTATAATTTTAAGTATTAAAACAGTATTAAGAACCCACAATAGCTTCCGCATGCTTCTAATTGATTTTACAATTTCTCTTTACCCAAGCTTGACAGGTCATATCTAAGAGGAGGAAAAATTCTGTCCAGAAACCACCATTTTGTCTATAGCTCATGTTCATTAATATTTGAAAAGCCAGAAGGTTTTCCTCAGCTCTGCCAGCATTTAGCAGGAAATTCAAAGAGAGGAGGGAGGGAATGTAGTTGAAAGATGTAATGTTAGCAATGAATGAGGTAAACATAATGAAAGAGGCCAGATTTCAGAGAGCATAAACATTCCATTCTTTTGGATTCATGTCCAAAAGCCTGCTGGCAAATGCTTTTAAAAAGAAACTAAAAAAATTTTTGTTCCCAGTATGAGCCTAACTTCTGCCATGGGAGACTGCCTGTTCCTCAGGAGAGTTGGGCTGCTGTTATAGTTGTGAACAAACTGAGCCACCCAAGAGCGCCTGGGGGGAGCTGCAGTTACCAAGCAGCTACCAGGGTGGTCGACTTGGCAGAGAGAGCAAGCACCATAGGAGAAGAAGTAGAATCACCACGTGGCACGGAAACCCCAAGTGATTCAACTGCCACCCATCAGTACCCCTGAGTCACAGGGGATGCAGTTGACAGTTAGGATATACTTGATCGTTTAAAGTTTTTTCCTGGTTTGAAGCACATTGAGATAAGAGGTGATAGGTGTGGTTAGAGATGTTTGCAAAAGCAGAGCTCAAAGAAGAGGGGCAGTTTCTAACATGGTCGTTTGTAACTGGACCGTTTACTGTTAGAAGTAGGAAAGTGGGCTTCCTACTGGGGAGCTGTGGCAACAGATCCAGCAAGCAGGAAAGCGAGGGCGACGCAGTCAAATCCAGTAGTGCACACAGACTCCGGAGACCCGGCTTGACAGAGCAGATCTAATGTTATTACAGCTTTTGCAAGGCTTATATAGATCTCATTGATCAATCAGTTCATGCTTCCTGGTTTCCAAACATCCTTATATGGTCATGGGTTTGCAGCATGAAAAATGATTGGCCCACACTGTGGGCTATGTAAATGAGGTATTGCCAATCGAATTATGTAAATGAGGTATAGCTGGCTGAGCCAGCTGTCCAATCATTACAGGGGCTTAGCTGTTACTATGGGGGATATAGACGTATTCTGCTAGGCTGTGTCTCAGAGGTTTAAAGTGGAAGGCTATCAGGTGAGCTGGCCTGGGGGTTTACTGCAAGTGCTGGTTCCAGCCACCTAAGGGCGCACATACCCAGCGGCTTCCAGGCCGTTCCTGGAGACGCAGAAGCAGCCTGCACTTTCTACGCCTTTCCCCAGATCCACAGGTCCTGCCAGGAGTGCTCTCACAGGGAGCAAGTAAAATTAGTTCCTGCTTGAGAGTTGACAGCTGGGAGGTTTCCTAGAGATGCTACTTCCCAATCCCCTACATGACTTTATGTTATTATTTATTTTAAAAAATCACTTTATTGGGGGTTTGTACAACTCATCACAATCCATCCACCCATCCATTGTGTCATGCACATTTGTACATTTGCCATCATTGTTTTCAAAAATTTTCTTTCTACGTGAGCCCTTGGTATCAGCTTCTCATTCCCCCTTCCCTCCTCTATTCTCTCCCTCCCCCTCCATGAACTCTTGATAATTTATAAAATTTTTTTCAAGTCTTACACTGATCAATGCCTCCCTTCACCCACTTTTCTGTTGTCCATCCCCCTAGGAAGGGGGTTATAGGTAGATATAGTAGATATAGGTAGATATCCCCCATTCTCTCCCCACTTTCCCCTTCCCCTCCTGTTATGTTTATTCTCAATATTGACCCTGAGGGGATTATCTGTCCTGAATACCATATGTTTCCAGCTCTTATCTATACCCATGTACATGCTCTGGCCTAGCCAGAATTGGGGTAGTGATAGTAGGGGGTAGGGATGGGAGGAAGCATTAAAGGACGAGAGGAAAGTTGTATGTTTCATCAGTGCTATTTTGCACACCGACTGACTCATCTCCTCCCCATGCCCCTTCTGTAAGTAGATGTCTAGTTGCATACAGATGGGCTGTGGGTCTCCACTCTTCACTACCCCTCATTCACAATGATATGATTTTTTTTGTTCTGGATCTCTGATGCCTGGTACCTGATCCTTTTGACATCTTGTGATCACATAGACTGGTGTGCTTCTTCCACGACATGATTTTAAAAATCAAACTTTGGGACATGAGCAACTTGTTAACTGGGTTGCTGGTTTAATTTGTATAGGATTTGAGCAAAAGATGCCACAAGATGGCACTTTGGAATATTGGTACGAAATCTACATAAGCTGCAATTAAGAACACCATCCTCTTTCTTTCCTGAAACACTCTTGTCTCCTCATTGTTTGAAAAGGAGAATAAGAACGTCTAGAATTGGAATATAATTGAGTTGACAACCAGTACAGGGAGAATCTGTAAAGAGAAAACTGTTGGCTGGAGGAGCCTATCTGCAGGATTACTTTACACCAGAGGCTCTTAACTCTGCCTGTACATTATAATTACCTGAAGAGCTTAAAAAATTCTGGTACTCGGACCCCCCACAGATCAGTTAACTTAGAACTGCTGAGGGCGGACACTGGCATTTGTTTTTTTCTCCCCAAAGTTCCTCGAGTGATATGGATGAGCAGCCAGGATTCAGAACCACTGTTTTCAATTAATAAAGTGCCTTTTTCAGATGTACAAGTAAGCTTCTAAAATGTAGGTGGTTGTGAACTTTGAGACTCTTATGATTATGAAATTTTGGAAACACAAAGAAAACAGGCTAAGTGGACCTACTTTTAGTGGAGTTTTTGGTGTTGAGTTCGTCCTTCAGTCCATGTGTTCAGGATTCTCAGTAGCACACCCTATGCCACGTCATCACTTACTCTATAAGCCACGGGACCACACCTGGATTCCAGGAGCAGGTATCCTGTCATTTGGTCTGGAACAACTTACCCCTTAAAGTCCAGTAAAATAAAACCTGAACATAAACACTAGGACTGAAATTCCTAATACACCCTTACTGGAAGATTGGATTGCAGTATAATCCAATTTACAGGAGAATGGCCTGTCTGTGAGTTAAAGATCAGTGGCTCAGAAGGGTGGTGGCCACTCATCCTTCATCGTCCTTTTCTCATAAAGCTGGTCTCAGTGGTGCAGGCTGTGTGATCAGGATACATTTGTGATTTGATGGAAATCTGGACACCTTCTCAGCATCTCTTTACATAGTGGGTGGCTGGTGCGGTCTCTCAGCCAGTATCACCTATTCTAAAGGCTAGAAGGAATCAAAATCTGGCAAATGGTCTTGCAGAATTCCATTTCCTCTCTTCAGATCCACGATAAAGATGAAGAAGAGTTCAATGAGAAGAGTGAAAATGATTCTGGTATCAATGAGGAACCTCTACTCACAGCAGATCAGGTAAAAGTATCTTTCTGGATTTTTCCTTAGGACTTTTGTCTTTCTGATAGAGAAAAAGTGTAAGAGAACACATTCTTTTAAGGCAGAAGAAAGACACACAAACTAGTGGTGGTGACTGTGCCTATGATGAACAGGATCTTTGCTAAGGAATTTCATTTCACCTTATGTCATAGTTTACACATGCTAGGATGTGACTGCAGCAAACTGGTAGCAATTTCTAGCACTTGGGTGGGTGCCTTTGAGAACTGCCAGAGACAAGCCCCGTGTTCATTGGTCCCACCCCCGATGGAGCCAATAACTCATTGACTTGAAGTTACCTAAACAGGGATCCCAAATACTCATCTTTCCACAAATCTGAATGGTTGAGGAGGCTTTCACTTGACAAATGTTTTATTTTCTTTTAAAAAAACGTTGTATTGGGCTGAGCCCGGTGGCGTAGTGGTTGTGCGCGACACTGCGGCCCACTGGGATGGAGGTTCAATTCCAGCAGTGGGGCTGGGCCTCCTACTCTCACCACCACTGGAGAACAGTGATGCTCCCCACCCCCCAAAAAAAAAACACCAAAAAACGTTGTATTGGCATATGACTCACAAATCATACATTAAAGAGTTCAATCACACAGAGAAGAGTTGTACAGTCATCAACACAATCAGTTTTAGAACATTTTCTTCATCCAACAAATGTTTTCTTGTATTTTGATGCATCTGTCTATGTAAATATATATAATGCTTCACATTCATTTGAATTAATTATACTTTGGGTTTAATGATTATTTACTTACAAAAGATATTATTGACAGCCTAGATTCATTATTATACAAAGTTCTCAAAGTAGCTTTTTGTTTTGTTTTGTTTTGTTTTTTGGGGGGGGGCATCACTGCCCTCTGGTGGGAGTGGGAGGCCCAGTCTTGCTCCTAGAGAGCGGCTGCTGGATTTGAACCACCAAGCTAGTGGGCCTCAGTCCGGCACTCAACCGCTTCGCCACCGGGTTAAGCCCCAAAGTAGCTATTATAAACCTTCACCAGAACCTTTAGTGCCAGAAAATGCTCACTAGAAGAGGCAGTGCTGCCCTATTTATTGTACAAAGGTGGAACTTGACATGGGCCGAGATTAAAAGATTGAAGGGAACTCAATACAATAAGGTTGGTTTTTTTTTTAAAAGGAGGTAATAGATACTATTGTGATTTGTAGAGGGACATAAAATCCCTAAGTCACATCCACTGCCATCTAGTCAGTTCTCATTCACAGGGCTTCCAAGACTTAATTGTTACCAAAGCAAACTGCCACATCTTCCTCCTGCACAGTGGCTGGTTTCTGTTATCAACTTAGTGCTTACCCGGACTCCTTTTAGAGAAGTAGAGCCTCAGAAGTTTAATGATATTACACTGACAGAAAACAAAACTTGGCCTTAAAATTGTGAAGGAAAGTTGTTTCATTTGGTTGAATCCTATGAAATGTTTTCCACTCGTCCAGGTCTAGGCTTCCCCTAAATTTGTGACTACATAAGAGGACTTGGTAATAGAAATAGGGATTCTTCTTCTGTTTTTTTTTTTTTTAGGCATCACTGCCCTCAGGTGGTGAGAGTAGGAGGTCCAGCCGTTGCTCTTGGGAGCTGGAATAGAACCGCCATCCCAGTGGGCCGCAGTCCCGCGCACAACCACTATGCCACTGGGGCTCAGCCCTCCTCTGTTTTTTTAAAAAAATCATTTTATTGGAGGAATCTTTCAACTCTTATCATAACCCATCCATCCATCCATTGTGTCAGGCACATTTGTATATTTGTTGCCCTCATCATTCTCAAAACATTTGATTTCTACTTGATTCCTTGGTATTAGCACCTCATATTTCCCTTCCCCCCCCCACCCCCTTCCCTCATGAACCCTGGATAATTTGTAAATAATTATTATTTTGTTATGTCTTACACTGTCTAATATCTCACTTCACCCACTTTTCTGTTGTACACCCCCCAGGGAGGGAACTATATGTAGATCCTTGTGATTGGTTCCTCTTTTGTACCCTAGCTTCCCTACACCCTCCCAGTATCACCACTCTCACTACTGGTCCTATGGTGTTCATCAGTCCTGGATTCCCCGTTTCCTGTTTCTATCTGTACCAATGTACATCCTCTGGTCTAGCTGGATTTAAAAAGTAAAATTGGGATCATGATGGGGGGGGGGAGGGAAGCATTTAAGAACTAGAGGAAAGCTGCATGTTTCTCAGACTCTACTATTAGTCATTCTTCTAAAAAAAGAGGTTCTGAGTTCTTTTATCTTTGTTCCAACCCAATATGAATGAAGAAACTCACTTTAAATCCACAGTTTAGTGGTCTCTAAGCTTAAATTCATCACAGCACTGAGAAGAGACAAATTCACCAATATATTCTTGCCACAAAACTCTCCTACAAAATCACTTTCAGGAATGACTTTTGTTTGTTCCATTTTGGTTATATTCTTGAAAATCACATTTATGTCCTCAACTTTTAGGAACTGTCCACCGTCAGTCATCTAGATTAGAGCTGGTCTTCTCCTCTATTTTCTGCTCTGCAGACTCTCCTTTTAACATTTTATTATTATTTGTTGCTGTGCAGTCTAAATTTCTGACTAGGCCAGTTCTGGAGAAAATCACTTCTTCTTACATATAACTTTCCCTCATTTCAAATTGTCCTGGCAACAATTTGTTTTTTTTTTTTTCCAGGTTTACGTATTGTTGTACTTAGTGGGCAGGATTTGGTGTTAGATTTAGATGGACTTAATATTTTCCCACTCAGAACTAAAGTGCTTAGCCAATGGAGACAAATGTTCTCTTCCAGGCAGCTTTGCTCTGTTTCCTGAAAGAGGAGTTGATGGAAGCACTCATCTAAATGGAGTTCTTGGAAGAGGCTGGACACCAAAGAGTGCTTACATTAAAGAAAGAGTATATGTAAAGAAATAAAAAGTTTATATAAACAGTATTCAATAGTTATCAGTGACTGCATGACTTTAGGAATTTTATAGACATCAAATTAAAAATTTGCTTGGTTGACCAACATTCAATCCCGTGTTCCTTTAGCAGAGAACTGAATCAGCTCTGCTTTGTGTACCTTCTCCAGGTGATTGAGGAGATTGAGGAGATGATGCAGAACTCTCCAGACCCTGAGGAGGAAAAGGAAGTTGTGGAAGAAGAGGATGGGGGAGAACTCTCCTCCCAGGCAGACTCGGTCTTGCTGCAGGAGATGCAGGCGTTGACACAGACCTTCAACAACAACTGGTCCTATGAAGGTGAGGACCCCAGGGTGTGTGTGAGTGTGTTTGTGTGTGTGTGTGTGTGTGTGAGAGAGAGAGAGAGAGAGAGAGAAAGAGAGAGCGCTACTGTGTGTGTGTGTGTGGCACCCACACAGAGTGCTACCTTACATGAACCTAATAGAATCTCCAATGCTGTTGCAGAAAGAGGCTTATGAATCGAGCCACTTAGCAGCACCTTTCTTACTTGATTTCAGCAAAGAAGCAAGATAAACACTTGAAAAGAAAAGAAAGTAAAAACAATTAATAAAATCATAAAACTAACTCTAAACTAGAGGAAAAAAAACCTCCCAGAATATGTAAGTAGTAGAAACTAAGGCGACTGGTCAATACCAGTGAGTGGTGATGCTTAAATTAGTGAGGAAAATGAATACAGGAAAACTCACAAGAAGAAATGATTATAGCTCACAATTACATGATATATATAGCCAAATCGGAGATAGTGGGACAAGAGGAAAGGAAATAGAAGAAAAAACTAGAAAGCAACAGGTACTTACAGAGGTCTAAATACAGGTATGTGCATATGCAAATATACTTATATATTATGATAGGAAATAGATATATGTGCATATATTTATAGGTTTAATATTAAGGTAGCAGGTGGACAGTTCAAGTACTTCCTCCATGCAAGAACACTTTTTTCTATTAAACTGGCTTTCCATAATGCTCACCTTCTCAACATGATCTCTAAAGACAAAGCAGGTACATAAGCAAATGTGGTGAAGAAAACTGATGGTGCCCGACTATCAAAATATATAGCATCTGGAGTCTTAAAGGCTTGACAATAAACAAGCAGCCATCTAGCTGAGAAGCAACAAAGCCCACATGGACGAAGCACACCAGCCTGTGTGATCATGAGTTGTTAATGGGACCAGGTATCAAAGAGCAAAAAATCTTATCATTGTGAATGACGGGAGTGGGGATCCAAAGCCCGTCTTCAGGCAACTGGATATCCCTTTACAGAGGGATCTCGGGCAGGAGACAAATCAATCAGAGTGCAGTGTAGCAATGATGAAACATACAACTTTTCTCTAGTTCTTTTCTCTATGTTTTGTCCTCCCCACAATCATGATCCCAATTCTACCTTACAAATCTGACTAGACCAGAGTACATATAGGAATAGAAACACAGGGAATCCAGGACAGATGAATCCCTCAGGACTAGTGGTAAGAGTGGCAATACCTGGAAGGGTTAAGGTGGGGTAAAAAGGGGGAACCAATCACAAAGGTCTTCATATAACCCCCATCCTAGGGGACAGACAACAGAAAAGTGGGTGAAGAGAGACATCGACAAGTGTAAGACAGGGGTTGATCTTCTAGTCCATCGCAGATGTAGTGTGGGTAGAATGCATGGCATTAAAAAATAGACGTAAGCCTATCATCAATTCTGTCACTTAATTGATATGCAGCACAGTCAATCAGATGCAATCTTAAATGTCAAATGCATGTGCAAACAACTGCTCTAACTGTAGCAAAACTGAGAAGCTAAGTTATTGCCTTGTTTTTTTAAGACCTTGGGTTTTTTTTCTCTTAAACCTAACAAAGGGTATTAAAATGAGTGGGGGAGCTGGACCATGTAAGAAGACAAAAGGTTGTCCCTTTCATGTGGAATGGGAGATTTTGACACTACAAGCCGACATTCAGTTGAAGTCCAGAGCACATGAACAGTTCTGGAACTTACTCGCAGAGGGAAAGTACTCAAACATGAGAAAATGTGCTACCTCCTTGACTCTCCTTATTAATGTGAGTCAGCCTTTTGCCACATAAACATCATTAAGTCCAAGTACCACCTTTCCACCATGACTGACGGTCATTTGGAAGTGTGTTTGAGGCTGGCTGTCAGCGGCTACTTCCCGGACTATGCATTCCTGGCTCATTCTACTCAGTAGAAGTCATCAGAGTAAACTCAGGTCATGGCCAAAATGTATATAGTTAATTGTTTTGTGTTGTGCAATATGGACTCATGAGGTTATGCAAGGTACATAAACATATATTGTACGTATAAAAATTCTCAATGCGTTTATGAATAATATAATAAATAAAATATGTGTTTTGCTTTTTTTGTAGTTGGTAGATCATTTTTACTTGATCATTTTATAAGTAGTTCGCATGCTGAAAAAGTGTGAGCACCCCTGATGTAAGACATGGAAAAATAATGATAATTTATAAATTATCAAGGGTTCTTGAGAGAGGGCTGTTGGGGCGGGAGGGGAGAAAAGAGGAGTTGAAACCAAGGGCTCAAGTAAAAAGCAAATGTTTTGAAAATGATAATGGCAACAAATGTACAAATGTGCTTGACTCATGGATGAATGTATGGATTGTGATAGGAGTTGTATCAGTCCCCAATAGAATGACTAAAAAAAGAAAAAAGAAAACAGTGGCTGGAGTATCAAATGATAATAATAATAATAATAATAATAATAATAAAGGTAGCACAACAAAGGGGAAATTGAGTATAAAATTTATTAATCTGTAGTGATAATGATTTCATGAGTCATAGAGCATGGAAACAATGGAGAGAGATTGTCAGTGTTCCAGTTGAAGTAAGAGTTTTTTTTTTTTTTATTGGGCATCACTGCCCTCAGGTGGTGGGAGTAGGAGGCCCAGCCTTTGCTCCGTGGAGCTGGAATCGAACCTCCATCTCTGTGGGCCGCAGTCCCGCGCACAACCACTACGCCACCGGGGCTCAGCCCTGAAGTAAGAGTTAAAACTAGTTGTTGACTCAGTGGGAGACTAAAATTGTGCTCCTTGGGTTTTGGGTGACTGATTTCTTAGAAGTAGACTGTTGTGACTCTCTCTGGATAGACTCAAACTTCTAACTACTGATCCATAGAGGCCTGATCTGAAGAGCTGTGCCGGGAAAGCAAGACTCTGTGACTGAGCACAGGGGCGGGGCCAGCCAGCAAAAGGGCTTGACGTGGGTGGTGGCACAGCTCAGGCCGAAGAGCTCTTTTTGTAGCAGTCCCAATTGTGCCATCCTCGGCCACACAAAGGCCCCAAACATAGTTTCAGTCTGCAAAAGACCAGAAAACAGTTGAAGCACAGAATGACATGGTGAAAACAGATGGAGGACAGCTCCAAAGAACAAAATAAAGGAGAGAGTTGAATCAAGGCAGCAAATACCCAGACCTGAGCGCAAAGGAAAATGGATTCTGCTTTAATAGCAAAAAAAAAATTGCCACTAGAAAGGGATACATTGGAAAAATGCCTGCCTCCTTCCCCACTCCCCTCCCTCTAAAGGAAGATGTCTCAGGAATTTGAAATAGTGGTTTCCAATGATATCAAACTCTTTTCTTTTTCTGTGAGTAGTAGAACCCCCTGGAGATCTAGTTAGGTCTCACTTTTGAGTACATGCTGCTGCTTTCCAAAGTCCATATTGTGTTGAATACTTGTATCCTGACCCAGAACCACAGGCCTGAAGAAAACCTCAGATATCTCTGTGTGTATGAGGATTTTGATTACTTATTTTAAGTTACTGCTGAGAAGATATATATGTGTGTGTATATGTGTATGTGTATGTGTGTGTGTGTATATATATATAACACAACATTTGCCTACCTAACAGTTTTAGAAAAAAATACTGTTTAGGGACACCAATTACACTCATCATGTTGTACAAACATCGCTAACATCCATTGCCAAATTTTTCATAAATAGAAACTCCATGCGTACTAAACACTGACTTCCTCCTCCTCCAGCACCCGGATCTCTGCTTCTTTTCCTATTGGTGATACCTGAATAAGTTCTTGGGAACAAACAACCTCTCTGTTGCTCTTCAGCATAGAAATAAAAAAAACTGCCACTTGGTTTTGTCTTTTTTTGCGTGGCTCTTGAACCATTTTGCAAGAGGACTATTACAGAGATAAACACAAAAGAAGGGAGGTAGAACAAGGAATGAAAGAAATGTGCCCATCATTTTGTGGACATGGCCCATAGGCTTTGTAGGAAATCTGTTCCTTCTCCTTGGCTGCCTGAGGGTGGCGCTCTCCTTTGCAGAAGGTCCCTCCCTTGCTAACATGCTTCCAAAATTGTGAGTCTCTACAGGAATTTACAGATTAGATGGAGTCTCCCTCTGAGGAAAGCCCCATCTTTCATGGTGGTGGCACCAGGAGGAATCTGGCTTGGATGCAAGTGTTACCTGCAGCATGGTTTCTCCCCACAGGACTGAGACACATGTCCGGAACAGAGCTGGCTGAGCTGCTGGATCAGGTGGAGGCAGCCATCCGTGACTTCTCAGAGGAGCTGGTGCAACAGCTGGCACGCCGGGATGAGCTGGAATTTGAGAAAGAAGTGAAAAACTCCTTCATTACGGTGCTTATTGAGGTTCAGAACAAGCAGAAAGAGCAGCGAGAACTAATGAAAAAGAGGCGGAAAGAGAAGGGACTGAGCCTGCAGAGCAGCCGAATAGAGAAGGGAAGTCAGATGCCTCTCAAGGTATGTGAACAGTCCAGTCGGGTACTGTGTCCAGCCCCTCACCCAACTGCCAACACAATTCTTGTCAAGATTCATTACAAACCAACATGTATTGAGATGAGTTGCTGAGCAAAGTATCGAGAGACAGTGGAATCACAAGATGGGGGATGATAGTATCAGTCTTATCTATGTGCCCTCAAGAAAAATGATCTACCTTGGAGAAAGAAGCAGGATGTAAATATTAAGAAATAATTGTACAGAACCTGTGGCCTCTGTTGATAGGACCTTAGGAGGTGGGGTGCAGGTCTATAGTGTTGAATGGAGATGTGCTTCAGGACTTTGGGTCAGAATTTCTGCTTCAGCATGACTTAATGTCTTCACTCATCTATTTAGGGTCTGTGTAGAATGTTTCTGGGGTTGGAAATTATCAGATGCCTTCTTGTTACATTGACAGTTTTCTTCAAACCAATGTTCTTAATCAGGAAAGCTCAGCAGAATCTTTGGAGGCACTCTCCCCCACACTCACTGAGTTGGTCCACTATGTTGTTTTGTTGTGCAACCCTGGTAACATGGAGGGGGGTTATGCATTGAACTTTTCACTGCTAGATCTGTGGTTTAAACCTATATTATTTCATGGAGAAAGATGAGGGGGTCTACCCCTGTAAAGATTTAAAGTCTTGGAAAGCTCGAAGGACAGTTTTCCATCCTATAGAGTTGATAAGAATCAGAATCAACTTGATGGCATCGGGTTTGGGGGAGGGTTGTTTTCTTCATGGTGTTGAGTCAATTGTGGCTCCAGATGACCCCGTGTACGAAGAGGAGAACTGTCCCATAAGGCTTCTCATCACTGTTTTTCAAGCCTGCCTTCCTAGGTGCACTGCTTGGGTTTGAACCACCAGTTTTAGGGTTGTTGTTGTCAGGTGCTGTTGAGTCAGTTCTAACTCACTCACAGTGACCTTATGTGTAGATGAAACAGAACAAAGCATTCTCTGGTCCTGCGCCTTTCTTACGATGATATGTTTGAGCTCGGTGTGGCAGCCTCTGTGCCAATCCAGCTTGTGGAGGGGTTCCCTCTTTCTTTGCTGGCCCGCTACTTTCCCAAGCACGCTGTCCCTCTCCAGGGGCTGGTCTCTCCTGACAACATGTCTAAAGCAGGCGAGATGTAGGTGAGCCATGCTTGCTAAGGAGGATTTTGGCTGACAGTTGAGGATTTAACCTGTTTTCCCATCCAGGAATAGAATCGAAAAACCTTTCCCAGATAAGGGCAGGTGCTTCTTCGAACCTGGCCTTCCTAGTAACTGAACACTTAAACCTGCCCCTCCCGCTCCTGCACCTTTGCATCACCATCTGTTCACGTTTTAATGTGTGGCTTTGTATTTCCATTTTTCCAATGGCAGATGGAATGAGGAAACCTGGGAAGAGAAAAAGGTTTATGAGACAGTCTGAGAATATATTCTTCATATTTCGCAAGCCCTGGACTTACATTGTGGCCTAAGTTTAGGTCTTCCCTTTACTTTCACAGCATGCTCGGGCAGTCACCTGGAATAGTTTCATTACTGGCCAGTTTGGGCCCTCCCAGGAGGATTCAGATGTCTCTGGGGATGGTATCAAGCAGGGATATTTTGCCTTTCCTGAGTCTCTCTCTCCTCTCCCTCAGCGCTTCAGTATGGAGGGCATTTCTAACATTCTGCAAAGCAGTATCCGCCAGACCTTTGGCTCCTCAGGGACTGACAAACAGGTATGTTGGGTCTCTTTGTTTTCAGCCTCTTACATCTGGGCCTTCCTAACAAAGAGTATGGATGACGAATTGCTAATATTACCTGAGCATTTGGGGAAGGGGAGTCCTAAAACTTCCTTCACTCTTAAGAAGTTTTTATGAAAGTGTCTTTTTGCTTGCTTATTTTCTTATTTTCTATTAAATTTTGGGGGGGTTCTTACATCTCTTATCAAAATCCATACATTCATCCAGTAAGTCAAACACATGTGTACATGTGTTGCCATAATCATTTTCAATGCATTCTCATCCCATTTGAGACCCTGGTATCAGTAACCCATAAGAAAGTATCTTTTTTTTTTTTTTTTTTTTTAAATAAAGTGTCTTTTTAAAGCTAAAAAATTTTTTTGAGCTGCAGTACTGCAGAGTGTGGGCAAAATGTGAAACTCAGCCTGGCTCACAAATCTACAAATTGTTTTCAGAGGGAATCTATGGAAAGGGAATCCATGCCATGATCTGTCCCATTCAAGTGCTTAATCAGCTCTTCTACACTGGTGGCTCACCGGGGCCACAAAGACTGCCTTTTCAATTGCTCTGCTCTAACCATAACTCACACTTTGCCACCTTCTTGTTGGATCCATTTTAGTTTATAACTTGCCTGAGAATCAGCTAGCAATTTGGGGGTTTAATGCAGTGTTCAAAACTTTTCCTGAGTGTCTGTTTTGTACTTCTCTCTGTCCCTAGGTCTTTGGTTACATGAATAAATAAATCATGAGGCCTGCCTTTATTCCATTTATAATCCAAAGAGAGGGTAGGCATTGGCTATCTTAGTGACACTATTGATAGAATTATTTTCTGCTCTGGGGCGGGTGATTTATAATATTCTCTATCATAAAATGATAATGATGGTCTCTAAGGTGAACTAGGAACATATATAAACCATAGATGTATGAATGGATTTGGGGTTCACACTTAATTGTAGCCTCAATCTAAGAACAATTAGTTATTATGATGTGGTCCAGCTTGATGCATGACCTCACGTAAAATTCACTGAAAATATAGGTTCTACAGCAAGGTGTGGTGAAGAAAATAGATGGTCCCAGTTATCAGAAATACTAACATCTGGCGTCTAAAAGACTTGTCTTCAAACAAGCAGTTGACTTCTTTCTTTTTGATTGAGGTTTTTCTATGTTTTGTCTAGTCATTTTTGTTATGTTTTTTGTTTATTGTTTTTTGCTTCCTATTTGTGCTTTGTATGATTTTCTGTATTTGAAATCTAAGATCAGTAGATGGATAGAGACAGTTACTGCACTGATAATTGCCTACGGGCATGGGAGGGCAGGATGGAGGGAAATGGGGAGCTAACAATGAGTAGGAGAAGGAAATGTCCTGAAATTGATTACAGTGATGACAGCAAAAATATTTTTAATATGGCTGAATGATCAAATGGTATGATATGTGAAATATATGCCAATAAAAACTATTGAAAATAAGAGAAGGGTTAGGGAGATGAATAAATCTAGAATATGTCAAGAAACAGTAGCTTCCTTTTAGTATTATTTAATAAAGATTTCTATGGTTATATAACAACAACAACAAAAAAAAAACCCCTAAAGGTGGAGGTGTACAACCCTCTTTAAGACTGTGAAATAAGTGCATGTGAACGTGTATGTCTTATCAGTGTCAGAATTCTAGAAGTTTAGTGTGAGGGGTAATTTTAGGCAACATCTCACCCAGCCTTTTCATGTAATAGACCACAAATCTGCTAGTAGAAAATAGCCTAAAACTTATGCCTCTCAACCCTACATCTGGAACTCTTCTCACTTGATACCCAAGGATACCGTATAATCCTCTGAAGACTCCAGCCTCAGAGCAGAAGGTGCCTGACTATCAAAAGATAGCATAATGTTGAACCACATGGCTACTACCCAAAGATAGATAGCTTGACTTTACCAGCTACTCCATGGGAGAAAGATTGAGTCGTCTTTTGCCATAAAGACTATAGCTTTGAAATGAAGGGGAAGAAGAGAGAGTGGAGCAGATCTTGGCCTGTCAAACCTTGAGGACGATATCCCTGCTCAGAGCAATCAATGCACAGAGAGGACCATATGGCCGGCCTCACTATGAGATACGACATCCCTAACTGACCCATAGCTTTACAGGGGACAACACCGGAGACACAGTGTGGAAATTGTGCTCGCTCTGACCCCAACTACCAAGGCAAAACACTAAGGGTGTGCAATAGAGCAGCAAGGGGAGCAGAACAAGGAAGTCTTGAGGGAGTAACAAAAATAGACCTTGGGGCCCGGGCATGGTACCCCATCAGTCTCCACTAAAAAACACTTCTAAAGGTCAACAAACAGACCTGGAACTATTTACAGGCTTTTCTTTCTTGTCATTTTTTTTGGTGTTGTTTTTGTTTTGTTTTCTTTTGTTGCTTTCTTTTGCTCTGTCTCGTTTTTTGTGCATATTATTATCTCTGTGGGTCTATCTAGATAATATTAGTTGGCTAAACAATCTGTGGGAGAAAACAGCAGAACCAAGGATTTCTGGGGGACAAGGGAGAGAAAAGGAAGTGGTGTTAACAGACCTAGGGACAGGGGAACAGCAATTGGACCAAGGTCAGTGGGGAGGAAGGTGCAGGAGACCTGGTGGGCCTTGATCAAGGGCAATGTGACTGAGAGGAATTATTGAAACTCAAGTGAAGGCTGAGCATCATGGTGGGACAAAAGGAAGGTGGAAGGAAATGGAGGAAGAAACTAGAAGGCAATGGGCATTTGTAGAGGTATAAATGCAAACATATACATATATAAATATATTTATATAATGATGGGGAAATAGATCTATGTGCATATATTTATGAGTTAAGTATTATGATAGCAGATGGGCATTGAACCTCCACTCGGGTACTCCCTCGATGCAAGAATAATTTGTTCTAGTAAACTGGCATTCAGTGATGCTCACCTTTCAGACACAATTGCAGAAGACAAAGTGGGTGCATAAGCAAAGTAGTGAAAAAAGTAGTTGGTGCCCGACAATCAAAAGATACCGCATCTGGGGTCTTAAAGGCTTGATGATAAACAAGCAGCCATCCAGCTGAGAAGCAACAAAGCCCACATGGAAGAAGCACACCAGCCTGTGTGATCATGAGGTGTCAATGGGATCAGGTATCAGGCATCAAAGAACAACAAAAAAATGATATCATTGTGAATGAGGGGCAGTGTGGAGTGTGGACCCAAAGCCTATCTGTGGACAAGTGGACATCCCCATATGGAAGGGTTGCAGGGAGGAGACAATCCAGTAGGAGTGCAGTATAGCAACGATGAGACTTACAACTTTCCTCTAGTTCTTTAATGCTTCCTTTCCCCCACTATAATGTCCCCAATTCTACTTTACAAATCTGGCTATACCAGAGGATGTACCCTGATACAGATAGGAAATGGAAATCATTTTATTGATTAAAAAAAAAAACGGATGATAGCTTTGGAAATCCTGAGGAGCCCTTGTGGTGTTAGTGGCTACATTGTGGACTCCTAACCACAAGTTCAGCAGCTGGAAACCACTAATGGCTCTGCTTTCAACTCTTGTACACAGTTGGCGTCTCAGAAACCCATGGGGACAGTTCTGTTCTGCCCTGTAGGGTTACTATGGGTGCAACCAACTTGATTGCAGTGGGTTTGGTTTTTCCTTTTTAAGTGTGTTCACTATCAGAAGCCCCGGTGGTGTCATGGATTATGCATTGAGCATTGAACCGCAAGGCTATCAGTTCAACCCAAGCCAGTGTGCAGCAGAAAGATGCCATTTTCTGCTCCCA
>PVJH01032456.1:0-22637 GCA_004026705.1 Nesogale talazaci | reverse complement strand
AGTGTGCTTGATCCAAGGTCTGATATTCTCATTCACCTCATACACATGTGAAAATTAGAGAGCAACTAAGGTAAAGATGCAGAATAATTAAGGGGGGTGAATCAGGATGTTGGTGAGGCATATTGAAAGTCGCATGAACTACCAGAAGACCAAGCCAACCTATTTTGGATGATACCGAACAGCAAAAGTGGCAAGACTTCTTCCTTTCTTATACTTTGGGCATGTTATCAGAAGAGATGAGTTTTGGGAGAAAAACATCATCCTTGGTCAGTGAGAAAGAGGAAGACAGTTTAGGAGTTGGATGACACAGTGACTGCGACAATGTGCTCTAATAAAATAACAATTGTGAGGATTGCACAAGATCAGAAAACCCTTCCTCTGAGTCAGATGGACTTGATGGCATGTAACGAATGTAGCAACAAAAGGAGAAACGTTTTCTTAAAGTAATACAAAGTTCCAGAGAGAAGGAAAACAAAGCCATTGTTAGTGGCATGACCCGAGTCTTCATTTCTAGGCTCAGCAACTACAGAGACCAAAAGATTCTATTCCTCAAACCAGTGTATTGACTCCAAGGGACATCCTAAGCAAGATGAAGATGTGATTGGGACCCCAAGAGGTCCTGTTTGTATTAAAAATTGACCTGACAATTAAATGACTTCTCAAATTGTCTCTTCTTAGTGTAGCTGTTTATTATTTCACTGCTTTCCCTGATTTGATAGGAGTGGCAGATTGAGAGAGTAATGAGTCTTCAGGCCCAACCCAAGAGTGAATCACATTGCTATCTCCCTATTCTGGAGGCCAGAGCAAAGCTCTGAGGTAGGGGAAGTAAAAGAGTGATTAAGGTAGCAAGTTGCCTTTTCTGGTGGGTTAATATCTCAGTCCAACTCAGGGAAACTACAAGGAGTGTGGACTCTGTTTCTCTCACTACTCAGGGAGTTGAGGATTGAAGCACTAGCAGGAGGACAGCTGAACCATGGAGGGTCCTCAAATATATGATTTTATTATCAATGCTTGCAAAATGCCAATGAGGAGCAGTAGGTAGGTCATAGAGCCAAAAGCTTTTTAACATATGCAGATTCGTTGGATCCCAATTAGCCACTGCACAAAACTTCCCCTCCCCCCCTGTCACTTCATTTTCTGTCCACCAAACAACTTCTTCCCAAAGCCTGCTCCAGTTCCTTTCTCTCTTGTGGCTGAAAAAACGTCAACACCCTACAGTTTCTTCCTCTTTATTACTCCTGGGTCTACAAATGTCTTGCTGACTGAGATGTGTTTTTGCTGATGTGTTTTGTCCTTACCTAATTCTACTTATTCAATAAATTCTATTTCTACTAGCAAAACATTAAAGAGACCAACAACATAACGCCATCTGAAGAATCTCTTCCAAGATCCAATTTTCTAGCCTTGTGAAAATATACATAACAAAATAGATGCAATCTCAGTGATTTCTACATATGCAATTCAGTGACCTTCATTACATGCAAGTTGTGCAAACATTCTCATTATCTTTTTCTAAATCACCAAAGCATAGTTTGTATTCAGATTACACAACCTCCTTTAGAAAGGTTTCTCTAGGTCCAGTACTGTTATCTATAATTGTACCAACCATATAGGCCTTTATGTATTTCTTCTCAATTTATGAAAACAAGGACCACTTTGCTATTGTCTCCACATTCCTACTGGAAATCAACAGTTTCTTCTATGACATCCATCTGTTTTACCTCGTGATCTGAGGTAACACTGTACCTCACATGGTCTAGCTGACTTCTTAAAAATCATCACCAGAATTCAATAGACAGTGTTGCTGCTGAGGCTGCTTATATACAACTAAACCTCTTAAGGGAGTTGGTTCCTTGGTTTGGAGGCTTAAGCTCATAGTTTATTCATGGGACAGCCCAGTTAATTGACCAAATAACACATTCAATTCTTCCGTTCTGCCTCCCAGTTCATTGTGTAATGGCTGAAATCCTAAATGTTTACAAATGGGATCTACGATATAAAAAATGGTCTCTATTCACCTAGATCATGGGTCAATAAGCTTTTGAGACAGAAAGGCCAATCCCGTCCCTCACAAAAATATGAAAAAATGATTCAAGAACCACAGCACATGCTTAAAATCAAATTAAATCACCATGATCTGAATAACGTCCTTTAAAGTTTGTCAATTTTACCTGAGAGCCACACATAAATATACAAAGAGCCACATATGTCTCCAGAGTCACAGGTTACCAAGCACTGACCCTGAGCAACAAAGAATGGAGTTAAGGTCAGAGGTAAGAGAAAGCCGAGGGTGTGTCTAGTTGCTGCAATGACCAACTGTTACTCTTGCAACAAAAATGAAAAAACCAGGACAGTGTCTGACCCCCACTGTAGAATCTGTTGATAACATATCCAGTAGCATAATCCTGATCAAAGGGGAGGAAAATACAGAACATAACTTAAGATGATATGAAATCCCTAATTTATGAAGCCAAGGAGGCTGGATAAATCTATGGAGCTATTGCCGTGTGATAATTTCAAAGAATTAAATAAAAAATATCACCTGAACTCACCTTAAAATAGACTAATAGTTTAGGGTAAGCTAAGCTGAAAATCTATGCCTTCACCTGACTATTTGAGAGGCTTGTTAATATGGGATTAAATTAAAAACAAAAACTTAA
Source organism: Nesogale talazaci (assembly GCA_004026705.1). NCBI lineage: Eukaryota > Metazoa > Chordata > Mammalia > Afrosoricida > Tenrecidae > Nesogale > Nesogale talazaci. Next base: position 19,977 of record PVJH01032456.1, on the reverse strand, counting down.
AATATCAGATAGACACATACAGGAGCTGTGAGTCTGGATTAAACAAAGAGGAGAAATGACTTGGAAATGTTTGGCTGAAAATGATATCAAACTTAGATGAGTCACTGATTTGTACAGTAGAAATCACTGAATTGGTCTATGTTTAGCAGCATGTATTTTCAGCAACAAAAAGCAAAGAAAATAAGCTATTGAGATTGATTAGAGAAAGGAGGAATAGGTAGCTGGGAGAAATAGAAGAATTATAATGAAAGTTTCTGCTACTTGTTTTCTTTTAAATGTAAGGAGATACAATACTAAGAGATTAGATGTGTATTTCTTCCTGGAAGCAGAAGCAGAGGTAGGTGGGTGAAAGCAGAAGAGGGAGAGCTGCCAATCAGGCAGCAAACAAATAATGACACAGAGGCTGTCCTCTTCTCCTAGTCTTCCCCAATCTTGTGGAAGATGGACTAAAGCATCACCCCAGATCACATGTGAGCCATTTGGCTGACACTTTAGCAACTTTGACTTTAAGTGAATTGTAACCTTAAAATTTGGTTTGTTTTATAGTTAGTGTAGAAGAAAAATGTTCATCCAAAGAACCATGGATAGACACAATTCGGTATATGTATATGGGCCCTTTTCCCTTATCCCCCTCCCCCAAAAGAAGAATGAATTCCTGATATATGCTCAGGCTGAAGTCAGTCAAGTCACAAAATGATAAATCTTGTCTGGTTTATAGAGACTAAAGTTTGTTAATGATTATGAGAGGCAGATGGGTAGGGGAAAGGAAGAGCCAATCATTGTTTAGGATGGTTCCATGTCTATTGATAGGCTTTTGAGAATGATTAGAGAAATTAGGAATAGTTAACTGGGAGAAACATAAATTACAAAGGAAGAGTCAGTCATTGTTTATGATGGTTCGGTGTCTGTTAATGAGATGGAAAATTTGGCAAGTGTTATGGATAATCGATGCCATTATCAATTTTATTGGTAGATGTTTGTTTTGTGTATCTTATTACAAGGAAGATTTTTCCTCTACTTTGATTACAAGTTAAAAATTGGTTTGAACTACTTTTCACAAGTTGATATTTGGATCACTTTGGGTTTTAAACTGATAAGAAAATTCCCATGAGAACTTGAAATTCCCTCTAATCATTGCCAGCTTTGACACAAAATGGAGAGTCATAATGGAGTCCCAGGGAAGGGAGGCTCATGCTTCTTACAAGGGATCACAAAACAATTCCCATGACCCCTTCAGTGTTTCACCATGTCTTGTTTAGCCCTTGGGTCCCACTGATCAATAGATGGCTTTATGGAAAGCCATACACAAGTTTCCGTATGATCCCTACAGGCAAAGACAGGGAAGTAGACACAGTTTACAGACCTGGGAATTGTATTTTTCCATGGTCACCATTATAAAAATTATATTTCGTGAGGGATTTGCATTTAGAACCAATTTCTTATTTTTAAAAATGTGCTCATGCAAAGAGGGACTTATGTCATTTGCTAACTGTAAAAATTAAAGTGTGATTTGAGTATGGCAGGAACCCTGCCGAGGAGGGGAGAGGACAGATTGGTTGTCCTGTGAGAGAAGGCTGTTTTTGTACTTTCTGATCACTGTGTCTTCTAGAGAAAGTTAGACATGTCTGAAGAACAACAAAGGCCACCCCTTCGTGTCTACTCTATGCCTGCTAGAGGCAGACAGGTTCTAAGTGATCTTTTGATGTTTAATTCAAGCCTTCAGCAGCAAATGCTCTCTGCTTATTTGAAAATGGTATTTGGTAGTAGCTTAAAAAGGGTCAGTCAGGTGTATGACTTTACACAACAGGGGTGGCTGATGTTCCAGGCTAAAGAAATGCAACTTAGAATAGAACACTTTGAAAATGTCGTCCCTTTAATTAGGTATCAAAATTACTAAGATAATGTCTTTGTTAGTATGTCTGTGTCCTAGAGCTGTCATTGCAAAGGACTATAAATGAGTGGCTCCTCACTTCAGAAGTAGATTGTTTTCCAGTTCTGTAGGTTAGAGTTTTGAAGGCAGAATGCCGTCAGGACTGTCTTCTCCCAGAAGGCCCTGGAGCAGAATCCTTTCTTGTCTCTCTCTCCTCACTTCTAATCGCTGTGGGTGTTCCAGTTTTGTAGCAGTATAACTCCCATCGCTACCTGGATAACCATGGCCTTCCTCTTTCTATGTTTGTCTCTTTGTTTTTTCTCTTCTTGTCAGGAAGGACATTGGCCACATAAGATTAGAGCCTACCCTACTCCAGTATGGCCCCATGTTGAATTAGCCAAGGACTTTGGCAAAGACACTGTTTCTAAATAATATCACACTCATACACATAATCGACTAGGACTTCAGTCTTTTATATGAGGACACAAATCAACCCACAGCAGCAATAGTCATGTGTTTTTTTTTCCCCAAGCAAACCCTGGATTGTGAAAACACAGCTCTTAGTAGTCATGCCTTGACCACTTCTGGTTGTAGGGGAGACTCTGTTCTGTGTGAATTGAATAGAACATAAAGCAAGAGTTTCTAGATGAAGATGACACTGTGTTGGGGGTTCTGCCTTGTAGGATTTTAAAGGGGGGAAAAGTAGAATCATATGATGTCAGCATTTTTTATACAGGCAGAATTTCTAATATTAGTAGGTGATTCAAATTAGTAATTTATTCATCTTCTAAAGACCTGAATTCTACCATCAACTCAAAAGTACTCACTTTAGCATCTTTGCCTTAAACATTTATGTCTCAGTTTCCTGATCTGACAACTAAACAAGTTGGGTCAGGCCTCAACAGACTACGATGAGAGGCTTAATGAGGGGAATGAATAAGGAATGCTTTAGAAATTTCTATACCTTTCTAAATTCATAAATCCACAGTGCCACCACCCAAAGCATTCGGAGTGGCATAGAACTCTCTGCTTATATCAAGAAGGTAGTAAGCAACTCTGCCATTCTTTTGGTTATGCGATAAACCTCATAAGAGAATGGGATTTATGAAAAAGAACAAGACAATGGGATCTGGGGTTTTATTTCTGCATTGAATGCGTTCCGTGCCACAGCCTTCTTGAAGTTGGTTTCCCTGAGAAAGAGGGCTTCTTGAAGAAGATATGTTATCTAAATGGATTACAAATTGATGATCAAATTGTGGTGGATTTCACTTCAGTTTCAAGCTAGAGCCACCCTCCTCTGCTGTCCTCTGAGAGTAGGGACAGTACAGATAAGAAACTAGCAACCACTTCCTCAGCACAGGGAATTCTACTTTGAGATCTCCTTACTAAACTATGAGTTAGAATTGATTTGATGGCAGAGAGAAAAACACGGACAGAGAAAGGGGTTGGTATCACCAGAGAATACAGCAGTTCTATGTTAGCTGCCCTCGTGAAGTGCTGTGTCTCAAGGCAACCCTATGCACAATGTGGCAAGATGCCACCCAGTCTTGTGCCATCTTCACGATCCACTGTGCAATGGTCATTGATGATCCATGTGGTTTCTGTGGGATGATTTTTGGAAGTGGATCAGTAGACCTTTCTTCCTAGTTCCTCTTTATCTGAAAGCTCCCTTGGGACCTTCTTCAACACCATGGCAACATGCAAGATGCCAATGACAGATAGAGGATGTTTATGAGCTAAATTGACCATATATTATCAAACTGGTATCTCTTATAGAGCTGGAGTCTTTCATGCTGAGTGAGATCTCTAATCTCCACCACAGGCATAGTGTTACAGGATCTCAAAAACAAGAATGAACAGCAACTCCTTGATATGCATATACGTCCCCCATATTAATTGCCATCTTTTCTGCCAGAAGGATTCACAGAATCTGAGAAAGCAATGAGCTTGGAAACTTTATTTTTTCATTGTTCCTTTTACCACGACCAGCAAATATGTAGAAATGATACATGATCGGAAGGCTGCAGTACTAATGGCCAACAGTGTAGGCTAGGTTAGTGGGGTTTGCAAGTTTTAAGTGGACACAGTTTCTGCCCAGCAGAGTAACGTTCCAAACTGATAAACTAGAGTACTGGAGATCTGTAAACTAATAATAATAATGATCTTCAATCTGAATTTGGAATGCTTGTATCCGACCTAGGATTTGCAATTAATTAAAAGGAAAATGAAGTAGCGGTATTGCAATATTATTGTTCTTGCTTGCCTTAGCGTTAGTAACACAATCTAATTCCAGCCTCATCTCTATCATATTTGCAATTCTTTTTACCCTTTCTGTGTCAGAGCATCTGGGTTTTTTCTGTTGTTGTTGTTTTCCCCTATTTCTGTCATTTAGGAGAATGCTCCATCTTACTTTCAGATTAGATTATAGACATCTGAGGACGACTGCTATCTTTGCCTTACTCCCACTACTTAAAGCACTTAAGACAGTGCTAGCACAGTGCACTCGAGAAAGACTCAATGACTACTAATCAGTAACCCTGTCTTACACTACTATCTTTCTCCAAATTGTCCACAATGTCAGTCAAACTGACTAGGGCTAGTTCTAATCGGCGCCTTCTTCGATCGTCAGTGAAAAATAAAGGCAATGTGGATTGTTTTTCCTGAAATCAAGCTTACTCTATTAAAGAACTAGTATGTAGTCTAAGATTAAAATTACCTTGAAGTGAAAATTATTCTAAATTCTTGTGAGATAGTAAAGGGGTATAGTGCTAACCTGGCAGATAAACATGAGTGGGATTAACTGAAGGGTGGAGAGATAGATGGCTCGGTGAGCCTCACCTTTCTAGTTCTCTTACTCACTCATGGCCAGACCAGGGTGCAGCTGCTGTAGCCAGTTCCCTACTTCGACAGGCGAAGTTCACTTCCTATGAGACATCCCTGAGGAGAAACCGCAAGGACTACCTGATGGAGCCCTGGGTGCGGGAGAAGCTATGGGGAGACCCCTGCCAGCACTGACACACTCACTGATTTCGCTTTCCTCCTGCAGTCGGTGTCATTGCATGTTTTCTGTGAGATTAAGGAGAACTTTGTAGATTGGTGTTGGACATATGGGTTAATGTTGGACTTATGCACTTGGACAACACTGGGTTGGAATGCTTTCTTAATGTATAGGTACCTTTTGTATAAACCTCTCTCTTATGCGTTCCTGTGGATTTTTTTTGCCTTGTTTACCCAGACTAACACATCTTGCTTCAAGTATGACATTGAACTTTCTTTTCTTTTGCTAAAATAAGAATGATCATCCAAAACCCAAATTCACTGCCATAAAGTCATCGTTTTCTGACTCACAGCGACCCTGTAGGACAGGGTGAGACTGCCCCTGTGGGTTTCTGAGATTGAAACTCTTTATGGGCTGGGGTGGGGTGGGGTGGGATGGGGGAGGGTGGAAGCCTCACCATTCTCCACACAAAACAGGGGGCTTTGAACTTCTCACTCTGTGCTAGCCGTCCAATGCTTCCCTGACAGTGCCAACAGACCTCTGTACGCTGACCACGGACAGTCCATCTTATTTTTAGTTGACTATAGGAAAAAAAAAACCCTGAAATCAAATGTCCTTTTATTTTTTAAAAAAGAGGTGAGTTATTTTAAGGGTAACCAAAACCAAACTCACTTCCAAGCAGTCCTATTTGACTCATTGAGCCCCTATAAGACAGGGTAGAATTTCCCTTTTGGTTTCTGAGATTGTAACTCTTTACAGGATGGAAAGCCTCATCCATCTCCCTTGAATCAGCAGGTGGTTTGGAACTGTGGACTTTTCAGTGGGCCATCTCATCTGTAAACCATTATGCCGCTAGGGCTCCCAACAGCCAGGTAAGGAGGTACCAGCCATCATCTTCCAGCACCACCATCCTTGCCTCACATAGGCAAGCCCACCTTTAAGCCTCATTGCTCTCATTCAGTGTTTCCAAGGAGTGTGCACTGGGAGCAAATTATGTGTTAACACTCACATTTTTTTTTCCATTTGGAAAAAAACATTTAGTTCACAAAACTCAAATCGGTTTAGGGAGGTCTGATTTAGAGGCTACAATATTTGTTGTTGTCTTCAAGCACCTATCTATAATATTTTATGAGGATCTTTGTAGTTTTTATGACTGCTGGAGTATTGTTTATGAATGGCAATGTACAAGTATCCACATTACGTTGGCTTGGTCCCTTCCCCATTATTACTGGGCTTGCCCATGCGAGTGGATTTAGCTAATGGGACAACAGCCTATCTGAGGTAAGTAGACATTTGAAAAGCACTGGCTTGTTGGGCTGGCCCTCTTACTTTTCTAGGAAACCTGCTTCTGTCCTAGTGGTGAATACGAGCTAGCCAGCTGCCAGTCCTGTGCTAAAATTTGTGAGACAGGCCATCTGAAACTAGCCATCCGCGCAAACCCATAGGTGTGACCCCACCACAGATAATCTGAGCCCACACAAGAATGCCCAGCACATTCATAAATGAAATAGGTGTTTCTGTAAGTGAGTTTTACATATCTCATTCTCTCTCTCATACACAAGCTTCTCCAGCGGCACAGATTCTCTTGATCGTACACTATCTGATCATTAGAAAGCCCCCCCATAATAAAATGACCAGATGTCCCACATTTTAACAATTTAACAACATCCCGTGGCATTTTAAAATTAAAATAAATATATCACAGTGCTATTTTTGTATTCTATACATATTTTTGTTGCTTCATATAGACCAAATTTTTCATCAAGACCCCCCCACCCCCACCCTGGTGAATGGTATCCCACATAAGCATCTTTTGAACAAGCTCAATGTCTAGTGGCAGACAAAAGTCTGCTGACAGTGGTTTGATGGTTGTAGACAGGCTTTCTCTCCTTGATTAATACTTAAAATTCCAGCGTCAGCAATTTGTCCTCTTTGCTGAAGTTGTGCTCCCCATGAGGTCTTCAACATATGAAAACATCCTTAGCTTGGGCTCCCATGCTGTCATCCCTGTCCTGTCAGAAATCTGTCACCAAAGGGTCAGGGTTGGGGGGAAGGGGGAGGAGGAGAGAGTATACAGAAAAAAAGAAAGTAATGCCAAGATAAGTGAGAAGAATGCTATGATCAAACAGGTTCTTTGGGTTTTACAATGTGGTTGTTCTGTTGACTGAAGAGAGTCACAGCTAAGGATTGGATTACCCACTCCAAGGAGAAGAGCAGTGGGGGTTGGAGATTTGGGGGCTTGTGTTCACGTACATGCCCAAGTGTGTATGTGGAGAGTTTGAACACCTCAGGTAGGTACACTTGTGTGTATTTGTGTGTGTGTGTGTGTATAGATATTCACCATCTTCCAGTATTAACCTTCCCCAGGAAAGGACTCATCTATTCCTTTATTATATTTGAAAAGTGCAGCTCAGCCCTCTCTTCCTTGGTGATGCTTTCAGTCTTCAGAATCTGAATGTGTCCCTCGACTTGTCTTAAGACACTTTGGATGTGATTGGTTTTGCCAACATGTAGCAGTACAGTGATGAAAGCCACTGAGGGGACAGGCCAGCAAGATGGGTCACTTGCTCTTGCAGCATGCCTTCTTTCTGGGCATTCTCCAAGTTTAATGAATTGAAAGTCCCCAGTATAATTAGCATGAGGCTTAAGATACTACTCTCTGAACAACGTACTGTAATTGAATTTAATTTACAGCTTCAACAATTACATTTACATGTTCATCCAAATGTTTGCTTTTGTTGATTCTCAAAAGAGAGAGAAAAAAAATCTCCAATCCATGTTTATCTAGGAAGCCCTCGCCAGATCAAGGGTGTCTTAGAAGGAACTAAAGTGCAGGCATGGATCTCTCTTGAGAGGGTGAATTTGTGAAATGTGATCCTAGGAAATCACCTGAAAGACTTCAGGCTTTCTGATGTGAGAAGTGTTATCAGCTTTCTAAATGTATAGCCCTAAGTCTTAAAAGAATGTTGTTCTGTGGCTTAATACAGCAACCGGAAGCCTCCTGGGGTGAGATGTACTTAGCATAATTAAACTGCTGACTCTTTTAAAAGAGGGAAGGTGGGTTTTGTTTTAAAATCACAAGTGGCATTTCCCAGTGACTTTGCATTGTGGCCATCTTGATAGTATAGTGTATCTTGCATTCTACCATCCTGAAATTGCAGGCATAGCAAACTAAATGTGCTTATAAGAGATGGTGTAATTCCATACACATGCTCCCCGGGGTACCTCTAGACAGATGAAAGTATCTTTTCCCTCCATTCACTCCCCCCCTCCCACTTCTTTAGTAAACTGTAGCAGAGCGGTGACAATGTTGGCAAAGCTGAGCTAGTCCTTCCTGGACATTTGGAGCAAAGACTCTAAAGACCTATGATCTCATCCCCAAACCTCTCAAGCCTCGAGTGAAGCTGTGGGGCTTGGCCCCATACAATTGCTGTCAACAGACTTCAGCTGAGACGTGTCCGCTGGCTTGGCTTCATTTTATCAGTACTTCTGGAAATAGAATCATATATAGATAGGCCCTCTTCCCAAGAAAAGAATACACAAATTCCCAGTGTTGAATTATACTGCCACTTACATTTCTACCAAGATAAAAATACATATAGCTTCGTAATAGCTAACTTGCAAATAAAATAGAATCAGGCCTATAAAACCAATGACATTCATAAGAACATCATTAATTTAAAGAGATGCTGATTTTACAGAAAATGCATCTGAGTGCAGAATGGCTGTGGATGGAAAATGTCCTGCTTATGTCTGATGGTCAATGTTCTGTCTGGGTTACCAAGGGAAGCATGTGGTGATTCAGTCCTGCCCTCACTTTTCTGTGTCCCAATCAACATGCTCATTTTATTTCTACAGTGCACTGAAGAGTTGGTCTTTAATCATGTACACGTATAACACTGTGGAGCCCCTGATCCTCATATCAGATCACTATGAATCAGAATCAACTAGGCAACACACTCACATGTGATCACTATGGGTCTGAATCAAGTCAGTGTCACACAGAACATATTTGACATTAATGATATTTATGCATAAAGTCTCTCTCTGTTCTTACCATATAAACTTGTTCAATGTTATCCTACTGTCGGAAGGCAGGAGAGAGTAGATGGGAGAGCTATTGGTTGTCTTGGCATGGAGACCATGTCTCTGAAAGGAGGCCTACCTGAATGAACAAGATCCAGGCTCCCTGAGCTAGGGAATCTGGAATCTTCAGGGGGATGAGAGATTGGGCGCAGCACTACTCATGATCTTACTCAGGATTAGATGATGGATTTGGCAAAAAAGATACACAAATAAATGAAAGGTAAACTCCTTGTTATATACAACTTGAAGTGAAGGAAGGCTACCATATTGGGTCACCTAAGAGACTGTACTGGAGACAGGGGAATAGCAAATTGCAGTTATTGAAAACGGACAGCTCATGTGTACCGAATGGGTTGGTGCCAGTTCGATTTCCCTGATTGCCTGGATAAGGAGACTTTTGAAGAATTCGGTGGGCGAGGGACATAGGGGCTATCCTAGTTGTTTGGTATGTGGAATGACTACAGCAAGTACATAGTGGTCCAGATTATGAATGCAGAGTAAGGGAAAAGTTTGGGGATGTGGATTCTCTCAAGAGGAGAAATTGACTGGCTTCAGTGAGGACCTCAACACTGGGCTAAGGCATTTCATGAAAAACTATTGCAGTTCTATGTACAATTTCTCCTAGTCAAGAGAGCTGTGAAAAAATCCTCCCTCCAAATAGCACCATTGTGTCAGCAGATTCCAAGCTGTTCTTGAGAGAGAAGGCAGGTGATGAGGTTCTGAAGAGTGTCTGTATGCAAGGAATGAAATCTGACTTTCCCTGAGAATTCCTGTTGTCTGTGATCTTCACAAAAGGGTGGTGACCCACCTGCCACAGACATTGGGATTTTTGGATGGTGTCTTTTTCTTCCATCTCAATCTTCCACAGTTCCGCATGTGATAGTGACCCCAACCATAAAATTATTTCCATTGTTATTTCACAACTGTAATTTTGCTACTGTTGTGAATCATTATGTAAATATCTGATATGCAGGATGTATTTTCATTGCTAAAAATTGAACTTAATTAAAGCATAGTGATTAATCACAAAAACATTGTGTAATTACATATTGTGAAATATTTGTTCCTAATGACAAGTGGATGAGTCTTCATGCCAGGTACTTGTGTATGGACATATCTGCATGTGGGTGGATCTGCATGAAGACTAATAGAGGAGTGGTGTCTTGGTTCCCGAGACCATCTGAAATATGTGCTTTCCAATGGTCTTAGACAAGCTCTGTGAAAGTGTCGTTTAACCCCCAAAGGGGTCATGACCTATCAGGTTGAGAACTGCTGTGCTAGAGTCTCAATGGAAGTTCTGAAATAATCCTTATCTTCCCTTTTGCTCCTTGAAAGCAGCCCTCCCCTGTCTATACTAATATTCATTTTATCTTTCTGTTGCTGACCTTCTAAAAAATAATTTTATTGGGGGCTTATACAACTCTTATCACAATCCATCCATCCATTCATCCATCCATCCATTGTATGCAAAGCACATCTGTACATTTGTTACCATCATCATTCTCAAAACATTTTCATCCTAATTAAACCCTTTGTGTTAGCTCCTCATATATCCCCTCCCTCCCTGCTTCCTATGAACCATTGATAATTTACAAATTGCTATTATTTTGTCATATCTTATACTGTCCGATGTCTGCCATCACCCACTTCACTGTTGTCCATACCCCAGAGAGGTTATATGTAGAACTGTGTAATTGGTTCCTCCTTTCTACTCCACCTTTCACTCTCACCACTGTTCCTGAAAGGATCATTGGTTGTTGACTTTTGTCCACTTCTTTGTCCACATCAAGATCTCTCATTCATAGATTGGTCAACCTGCTTTATTATTCTTCCTCAACTTTGCTCATCATTTGGGTTGACTGTTCAGCTCTTATTTTCCCTTGCCTCCAGGCATTCACCAACATTTCCATTCAGCCACATCTCCAGTGGCTACTCTGTGCATCTTGCCATCACTCAGAGCTCTTCCATCCTTCACTTCCAGTGTCTTAATCTCTGACGCAAAATTTCTCTTCATCTAGATATCTTAAATGGCTCTAATTTAGTTCATGCTAACATTTTATCTTAATTTTATGTCCTTTTAGCCAGGTTCTGAATTCAACCACTCAATTTCCCAACCTGTCAGTTCTTTTGATCTATGATTCATTGGCAACACATGCCCTATAAAATGCCAGTCTACGATCAACCTCACTGTTTGACTTCTGTGTTTCCTTATACCCTAGAACTTTTCAACTGGTGGGACTGATTTGTAACATCAATGGAACTAAATCTGTCCTGTAGTTTTTATACGATTCTCTTTTTTATTTCCCACTGTGGTTATTTCAAATCCCATCTCTTCTCACAAACCTATTTTGTGGTGTTCTCTCATTTTTTTTTTGTAGAGAATTCAGCTCCTACTTATTTAAGAAAATGGAATGTTTCATAGACAATCTTATATTTTCTGGTATTGGAACTAAAACTTAGCCATATCTCCATTTATTCTTCATTTCTGGCTTCCTGATTCAATATGAAAGAAGACATTGAATGGTCCAGCCAGAATTAATTCCTCTACTCTGTTTCAGATCAAAACTTGTATCATCTTTCAAGTGACTTTATTTATCATCCATTCCCTTTGTCACCTATAACTTCAGTCACATTTATTATTTGTATCTTTCCACAAGCATTTGTACATGAGTTTGTCTTATGAATAAGAATTAAGTCCTCACTAAATACCACTTCATTTTTATGTAATGCTCTATTATTTTTCTTTTTTCTCTCTTCACCAGCAGACCCATTGAAAGAGAGGACCAATCACTTCATTTTCACTTAATCAAATAGCTTACTTTCAATCCCCAATCCACAGTGTGCTGGTTGTCATACCACAGCATTGTACCAAAATATCTATGGCAAACTGTTTCCCTTGTTAAATTCAAAGAAGACTTTGCATGCCCCCCCACACCCTCATTGTCTTATCTATGGCCCTTTATTATGAAAACCACTTACAGTAACACTCTTACCCTAGCTTTGAAGGCAAATGGCTGGTTTAATTGACATCTTTCTGACCCTTCTTCATATGTTTCTTTAATTTTAGAATTCCTTGGAATTCTGTCATGGGTTCTTTTTTATTTTTACCTTTTCCTGTGTGCAATCAGAATCTTAATAATGCTCACAGATGCAACTCTTTGAAGAGTCATGAAAACAATACAGATGATATAATTCTAGACAATATTCACTCAGAGGTAAGTGATGCCCACCAGTCATTTCTTCTCTGCAAGTATATGGTGATTATGAACCTAGACTGAGGATTGGCCCTCAGCTAGTTCATTCAAATGTATTCTAGTAAAATATGATGTTAGTGAGGATTTTTATGATTGTGAAGGACTCAAGTAACATATTAGAAACTTGAGAAGACAAAAATAAAGCCCATTTTCCTCATAGGCTATTTATTGAGGGTGCTGATGGTGTCGTGGATTATCAGCTGGATTACTAACTGCAAAATCAGTAGTTCAAAACCACCAACCAGTTCAAAGAAAAAAAATGAGACTTTCTATTCCCATAAATAGTTATGATCTCATAAATCCACAGGGGAAACTCTGCTATGCACTATAGAATCCTTTGGAATTGACTTGATGGCAGTGAGTTTGAGCCTTGAGTGTTTGTGTTGAAGTTAAGATCATCATACAGTCTTTGAAATTTATTCCATAGAGTATTTCTTTCTTGAATGTGTGCAGATTAAGTGATGGCCTTGACAAAAAAATGCTGCACAAGTGGTGCTATAAAAGTTCTTAAGCTAGGTTCTTAGCCCCTTCCACTTAGTGTTCTTTATAATCCATATACCATGCTGTGAGAATATCCAAGCAACTCCCAGGAGAACCCCATGTGAACAGGGATCAAAGTTGAAAGTCCCAATCATCAGTGATCACTGATTTGTCAAATATTTTTGGTAAAGCCACCATGAAAACAGACCCACCTGTTTTTGATCCACTTCAGCTGATGCCCTATGAGACAGAGACAACATCTCCCTGTGAAGTCCTATCGAAACTGAGCATTCACGAAGAAAATAAATGTTGTTTTAAGTTAAGTAAGTTCTGAAGAGTTTTGTGGGTAGCAATGAAAAATAAAGCAGCCCAAGAGACTGGAAAGCAATGTTAAATGATGCCAAAAAGACTCAGTGAATTTTTTTTTAATACTCTGAGATGATTTAGAGAAGAAAGTTCCATTAGAAAGTAGACTGCCTCAAACACTCCGTTTTTATCTTCCTCAAGATCTTGATTAGGGTCTAGACTTTAGAACTCCAGGGGAAGCTGGTGAGGCAAAGAGAGATAAAAAATTTTAAGGGCAGAATTGAATCTCATATTGTCTCCCAGAGGAACCCTGTGGTGGTCAGTAGTTTGAAACCACTAACAACTCGAAGGGAGAAAGATGGGACTGTCCACTCTCATAAACAGTTGCACTCTTGGAAATCCACAGGGGCAGTTCTCCCCAGTCATGCAGGTTTCTTATGCACCGGCATCAACTGCATATCAGTGGATTAAGATTACAGTCTTCCAGGGCAGTAAAGGCAAAGACCAGACTGGCCCTTGGGGTAGTGATCATAAGAGAAAAGTTACATTGCTCAAGAGAAGTTGGGTAAAGTGTCAACTCAATGACTGGATTAGATCATTACTCTATTATTTTATCCACATACTCATGAAAAAGTAACTGAGAATAGAACAGGCATAGAGACCCCAAAATTAGCATAGAGATGAGGGAAAGACTTTAAAGTCACTGCAATGAATATATGTAAGATGATAAGAGAAACATAAAAATAATTCAGTTGGTGGTTTAGAATTGCAACATTCAGCACTGGAAATGAAAGGCTTGTTAGATAGACTTAAAATCAGACCAGAAAAAGCAAAAGGGTAGGGGTTATTGAACCGAAAACTGAATCAATAAGAAACAAACTGAAGTACTGACAGGGAGAAGAAGAAGGAATGTAGAAAATTGATAGAAAATAAGAGAAATTTTGCTCATTGTTAGAAGGTCTGACATATAAGTAATTTATATCTGGAAGAAGATAGGTCCCAATAATAGTTGAAGAGAAACTCTATAAAAAATTTTTTTAATGATGTAAACCACAACCCTGACATGGACAATGAACACAAAGAAATCACCACTAAGCATTACACAAACTACTAAACAAAGCCAAGAACAACAGACAAAATTAACTGAAAATAAAATAAAAATAAATGAAGTAGTCACTAAATCAAACTTTGAAAGAAGAAAAAGTGTTAACTTCACATGAATAGCAATAAGTTATGGATGACTTTTATCCCAGAATCATGGAAGTTGTACATCAATGAAATGACACCTATAGAATGCTTGTGTGGAAAAAGAAGAAAAAGAAAAAAACTTTGAAATTCTGTTGGAAAGCAGCAATAAGGCAGCCCTCACAATTGAAGGGGAAAGCACAGGCATGTTTAAGCGAGCAAGAGTTGAGAGAGTGTTTACCAGATATCAGATGTCACATGGAAGAATAGAACTGGAAAGAAAATAAAAAATAACCTTAGAAGAGGCAGATACACAAAAATATAAACAAACATTGGTGGGCTAAAGCAAAATTAATAATAATATCTTGGGACTTGGGACATATATTGAATTAAGGAACATTACATGGAGGGTGAAGAGGAAAATGGGGATAAAATGTTGTGATTTTCTTTCATTGTTGGAGAAGCAGTAAAAATATGAGTTAATGGTGAACTTTACTAAGGAGTCCTAGTGATGCTGTGGTCTGGGCTGGGCTGATAACTGCAAGATCAGTGGTTCAAACCAATAGCCCCTCCCAGGCAGAAAATGAGGTATCTGCTCCCCTAAAGATTTACAGAAACATGATGTAGGACTATGAGTCAGAATTGACTTCATGACAGTGAGTGGGCAATAAGTAGAAACTTATGCAGGGCAAAACTAAATGATTAATGATTAATAAAGATGAAAACCAAAAATAGTACAAGAAAATAAGTAATAAAGGAATACAAAGGAGATGTACAAATTGTGGAGAAATTTATTTTAATCAATTCCAGTGAACTGACATTCGAGAACACCATCAAATTAAACCATTAAGCATGTGCCAGGTTCAACTTGGTAGCTGCCCCGATTATACCCACAGAGTGAAAAACAATAGACATTCAAAGTCACATTGTAGGGTCCCACATAAATATGCCCTGTATGAAGTCTATGTAATCTTTCTTTCTCTCTGTCAGTTACCAGAGATTCCTTTTAATGTTTGGCCACACCCTTTCCCCACTCCCCAAATTTCTTTATTTCTATAACCTAATACATAAGAAGTATCCCTTGTGGTGCTGTAGAGGAAACATCAGACTGCTAACAAGGAGATTGGTGGGTCAAATTCACCAGCCACTTCCAGGAGAATGTAAGGTTGTCTGAGCTCTAAAGCTCACACTCCTCAGAAACCCTGTGAAGGATTTCTGTGAGTAGGAATTGACTTGATTACAATGGGTTTATGAGTCAAAATTGACTCAGTGGCCCTGGGTTGAGTTGGTGTTGAGCAAATAATGGACATTAATATTATTTGCAAGTGCTGTTGTCATTGTGATGTGCATTGACCTTCAATTCTGTTTGACAGGGGACCTGGGCGTGGGCTGCATGCCTAGCAAGTGGTCCGAGTGCTAATGTAATACAAATAAAACTCCGTAAACCAAATACATGGTAAACTTAAAATCTGGCAACTCTAGTAAGTACATGTAATGACATTAAAGATGGTCAGATGGGATTAAGAAACAGCAACCATTAAAAATAAATAAACATTTAAATTTTAAAAATTTAAAAAGAACCACCACAACCTACTGTTTATAATACCCAAATCTACTGTGATTGCGTGGATTCCAGGTCACAGTGACCCTATATACAGTATTTCAGAAGATTGCCAGTGTCACTGCGAGTTGAGAGTTTCATGTTTCTCCCAAGGAGCAGTTGGTGGGGGGGGGAGCAGCCAACGTTTCTTTTGGGAATCCGACATGTCTGCTAACTCACCATGGTAACTGTAGTACAGACAGGACCAGAGAGTAGAACTAAACTTCTGAGAATGTCAAGAGTAGAAAGCCCCATCTTTCTCCTTTGAAGCTGCCTGGCATGGTTTCAAGTACAGACTACAGCCCGATGTGTGACCACTTACACCACCAGGACTCTCAGGCTAATACTTAGAGCATTTTCAATATAAGATCATAGAAGGTATATACATACATACATACACACATATGTTTATATATATATTTCCCAGGAGAAAACAGATAAGCAGCTAAAAGAGCAAAAATAAACTAAAAGCAACCCACTGCCATTGAGCAGATTTTCAGCCCATAGCGACACTATGAACAACAGAAAGAATCACTGCCCCATCCTGTGCCATCCCCACAATTCTTCACATGCTTGATCTGTTAGCTCCATAGCGATTCCATTTCATGCTGATTGGTGAGCACCTCTTCTTGGTGCTCTGTCTTTGAGGGAGTCCACGTGGATGAGCTTGAATTCTGCCCTCAGTGTTCTTGCCCCCTGTGTGGCAGTTCCATCATCTGGTAGAGTCAAAGTGGGGCTTGAAAGGATGAAGGGTGAAGGGTTGGAATCTGGCTTGTCAGTCAAGATGTAACTAATGGGGTTTCTGGGTGGGTGTGGCCTTCTCCTGAGGATTCTGGGAAACCCAGTATTTCCTCCCTGGAGGCAGGAGACTCTTTTCACTCCCGGAGAGACGTGGCAGCTGACGAAGCACATGGAACTACACTTGTACCCTGAGCTAGAGAAGCCACGAATAAAGTGACCAGATTTTAACTTTGGTAAAGCCAAACACCATTCATTGACAGCACCGGGAGGGGGGGGGCAGGGGGGAGGTAAGGGGGAGACGGGGACTAGAGAGGGTATATTTTCTTCCCGTTCTCCTGCCATTCCCTAGCTTGTCATGCGTTCTTTCAAAAAAAAACAAACAATGGGACTTTTAAAACACGCCGTGGGATGTGGAAAAAATTGTTTAAAATCGGGACTGTCCCACCAAAAGCAGGACGTCTGGTCACTTTACCAAGGACCTACCCTGAATGATGTCTGGGTGATGGAGAAGCCATGTCGAGACCCCCACCAGCATTGAGATACTTATGACACCACCGGACCCAGAAGACTTTCTACCCTGCTTGTGTTTCATGAGTCTGAAGAGGACTTTATAGACTAGTATTGGACATATGGGCTAAGGTCAGACTTATGGGCTTACACTGGACTGGGTTGACGATGCTTTCTTAATGTACAATTGCCCTTTATGTAGAACTCTCTCTTGTACACATGTGTGTCTATGGATTGGTTTCTTTAGACTAGCTGGACTGACACACACATGAATTTCTTTCATTACACTGCCCTAATCAAATGTTTGTAGCATGTTCACATAACTCAGCAATTTCCCCTCACATTCTCTGAATGCGTTTTCATGTACATTCTTCCCCAGGAGCGTCACAGAATTCACAGAAGGATAATGCAATTCTTCGAGATATCATGTCATTTCACCCTACCTGAACAAACAGGAGTCTGAAGGTGAAAGGCCTTGAAAGAGGTGAGAGCCTGGCTTCAGCCTGCATGCAGAGGCAGAATCACAGTTACTGTATGAGGAGTTGGACACACCACTTTGGCACCTTCATGTAGATTATGTACTTGAGGAGGATGCCTTGGGGCACTAATAGAATTTTAATGCTCCCTCTGCTCCAAGACATCAAGTAGGCACACACATCTGGGATGAAACCATTAAAAAACTAGTCCTCAGCAATATGATTATCATCCAGGCCTTGGAATTCTGTAGTGAATCAGCAACCTATTTTTTTGGTCAGTGTTTTTGATTCTAAACTTTTCACAGTGGTAAATAAGATGCTTTCATTTAAATCCACCAGCATTTTCTCCAAGTAGTAGCAGCAAATAAATGGTCATGGTTCCTTTTAACCTGATCGATTTCATAAGTCAGAGACTACCTAGAGATACATAGAACTTGTTTCCTTTGTAGTATTACCTTCATGTGCAGAAACAAAGATCAACTTCCCTGTGTTATATTCAAGGTCGGTCTATCATCATATCATCATTGGGCTCCAAGTTTTTTGTAAGGATAAAATGTGATGTTTTGTCAATTATTGCATTCCATGGATAAAACAGTGCTTAGATATGGCAGAGCAGGTGCTTAATATATAGTGACTACATTGATAAATGAATTGTTATATATATATGTATATATATATATATTCCAATTTTAATGTGTTTCTTCTCTCCTTAGGGAAGGAGTTACTTCACTTTCCATCATTTCATACTAAGTGCATACATGTGAATTATAGTCATAATTAGTGCCTAAGAATTATAGCACCCAAAAGTCCAGAGGACTTCCTGGCAGTGACTTACACCTCTCTGACTCGCTGTGTACTCAAATAGAATAATTAGTTATTCAACGACCAGTTCAACACCAACCACACCCTCTCTATTGAGTCTTCCCCCAAGTGTCTATGTTATAAGATGCTAGGTTGATATAGCTTATGAATATTAGTAGAGACCATACCTTTTTATGGATTTTTGCTTGTTTGTTGGTTTTTGTTTACCACCAGGGACAAGCAATTTTGTATGGGAAAGATAGATGGGAAATAAAGAAAAGCCAGGTTTCTATAATCACTATCTTTGTAGGATCTACATAGCCTCTGCCTCTTGTATTCTGTTTTATTCCCAAGATCGGATCATTTCATTCTTCTCTGAATAAAGGGTTGACTGCTGAAGATTCCCTTTTCCATGGCACTCAAGGTCCCGTTGGGCAACCTCTTTTTGTGCTCAGGGATTTGATTAATACACACAGGAATGATTCTCTTCGGGATTTGCCTCACAGTCATTAAACCATTACCACCCATTAACACCTCCATGTAAATGAGTGTGTCAGATTAGTTTTCAACTCCTAATGGACTGGAACCCCATTGGTAAGCTTTTATAGAAGAAGGAGTAAGAACCTCCTTAAGGAGGAGGTGTGATGCTGTTTCCCAAACTGCAGTCCAGCTTTTTTAGATTTAAATGACACTGAGTCACTCAGTGATTGAAAAGACCTTCTCTTCCAATTCCCTATCATTTCTTCTAATTAATCAAAGTGAAATTTTCATCTTGGTGCTTGAAATTCTTCAGTCTTTGCAACCTACACCCATTTTCCATTTAGTGAAAGAACTATCTGAAAATATAAGGTGTTCATCAGATTATGTCATTTAATATTTTATTATTATAGTTACTGTATCTGAGTGGAAAATGGTCCTGATTTTTCTCTTATCTATTCCTTTTGCCAAAGTAGCATTTCCTGTGTCAAGTTCAATTTGAGCCACCAAGGAGCACCTGTTTAAAAGGACATCGTCCTTTTTCTGGTGTAATTTAATGTGCAGGGATAAAACATTGTCCCTTAAATTATATGATATTTCAGTTTCAAAAGTAAGTTAAGTCCAGAAAATAATTAAATGATAACACAGGAAGTTCACAATTATAACAACAACAAAAAACAGGATGGCCTCTGTATAGTAACAACTGGTTGTTCCTGGGCCAAGTGAGATAAAGATAGAGGTAGAGGTGGAGATAGTAGAGGTAGGGAAAGGAATAGGGACAGAAAGAGAAAGAGAGGGAGGAGCAGAGGGCAGAGAGAAGAAGGAAGGAAAGAAAGAAAGAAAGGGAGTCAAGATAACCAGGGGCACAGGGGCACAGAATGAAACACCACCCTATCCTCTAACATCTTCACTTTTTTCAGGATTGCAGATTCCAACAGCCAACATTTTAGCCCGTGGCTGGCCATTTTAAAGGGAAACTTCCAGAGTCCCTTTTAACCCAGAAAAGGAAAATAAGAAGAAAAAGAATAGCTGCTTTTCCTTTTAAAAATTAAAAACAAAATTCTAGGAGACCGAGAGCCTCTATACTGTCAGACAACCCTGAGAAATCAGGCTGAGATGGCTTGTGTGCCATTCTAAGAAACACCATTCCCCACACACAGGATGATGGGGTTTAAAACAGATGTTAAAAAAAAAAA
>PVJH01032455.1:0-22402 GCA_004026705.1 Nesogale talazaci | reverse complement strand
CTTGAAACAGATGATTTTTTTGGGGGGGGGGGGGGTGGAGGGGCATCACTGCTTTCCGGTGGTGGGAGTAGGAGGCCCAGCCCCACTGCTGGAATTGAACCTCCATCCCAGTGGGCCGCAGTCCCGCGCACAACCACGACGCCACCTGGGCTCAGCCCTCAGAGTTCCTAGTTTTTGTTTGTTTGTTTGTTTGTTTTGTTTTTTTGGCATCACTGCCCTCTGGTGGTGGGAGTAGGAGGCCCAGCCCCACTGCTGGAATTGAACCTCCGTCCCAGTGGGCCACAGTCCCACGCACAACCACTACGCCACCGGCGCTCAGCCCGAAACAGATGATCTTTTATGGTCTTTTCAGATCAGAAATTCAATTCAATGATTTAAGATCTTATAGAAAGGCAGAATATAGGGCTGGGTCCCAGTGGTGCAGTGGTTGAGTGCAGGACTGCGGTCCATAGGGTGGGCGGTTCATATCCAGCAGCTCTTCAGGAGCAAGGCTGGGTCTCCTACTTCCACCAGGAGGGAGTGATGCCCACAAAAACAAAACAAAACAAAAAAGCAAAAAGAATATACAGGGAGCTTCAAAAGGTTCATGAAAAAACTACATTATCTTTTAATTCTATTTTTTCCAGAAACTTTTGGAAGCCCCTCATAAAAGAACTAAACTGAAATCACACTGGGTTATAGTCTTGACTATTTTTATGGTTAAGAAAGTGATCTTGGATTTTCTTCATTTGTTAAATGGAAATAACATTGCCTTTAATAACTCAAAATATCATTTTCAAAAATAATATAAGGGAGATGCTTAGCAGTGCATGCAATAGATATGCAGTAAAAAGTTTATTCAAAATTCATTAATAAATGGGTTCCATTTTAAACCTCTATGTAGATGTTTTACATGAATTATAAGTTTCTGAATTGTAAACAAGAACACAATACAAAATATAATCCACTGCAGAAAACCAAATCTCTCTCGCACAGCAGTAGGTGATTTCAAACTGCTAATCTTGCAATTTGTAGCTGAAAGCTTAACCTATTACACCACCAGAAAACCTTTCCTTCTGAAGAGTTGTTTTAAATATTATAGAAAAAAAATGGCTATTGAATAAATTCTGTATGAAGCATCTTCCAAAGGAAGGCATTACCTATTGGGAGGCATAAAAGCAACAAATGTACAAATGTGCTTTGCATACAATAGCTGTATTGACTGTGGTAAGAGTTGTATGAGCCCCCAATAAAATAACTTAAATTATTTTTAAAAAGTCTAACAAAAGAAAACGGACTATGAAGACTGGTACACCTCTTCTCTGAATATAATCGCTAATTTCATAATAAATGTGAAATTTTTCATATTTGTAGTCTGAAAAGCAAAAATATCCAAATATATACCAACTGAGGGGATCACCACAGCATTCTTTCTCAGAACACACACTTGGATCACTTTCAATTACTAAAATATCACTTATAATTTTATAAAGAAATGTGGAGTCTACAGAAAATTAGAACATAAAATAATCTACCCATAATGCCTGGAAATGCTAGACGAGGTAGTTTCTTTTGTACTGGAAGCACCCGTGAAATCCACATCTGAGGTATTAGATGAATGTGCCATTCCTTCAGTTCTCCTGAGACAAAAAAATTGAAATCATAAAACAACCCTATTACATAACAATAGAAATACTAATCCTTCCCAAAAAAGAAATTTCCTAGCAAAAATAAAAATGATCTTTTACTTACCCCATCGGACAAGGTAAATCCAAGGTGGGGTTCTCTGAAACTGATTCCTTATCCTGGAAAATAAAAAAATAGACTTGAAGGATGATTCGACAGCTTATTTCATCTATCTTTCTTCACTAAGAAAATACACCAATGCTCTCTTACCAAAGGTGGCTCAGGAGATTTTTGAATCATTTTTCTTGTATATGGGCCAGGTGGACGACCTACAGACTTTTTCTTTCCTTTTTTTTCTAAGCCATTGCTTACTTCCCTGAAACAGAGAGCCATTTTATATTTAAACTCCAGTGAAGAAATCAGATCATGGAAAATACAAAGTCACAGGGAACTCTACTAATGTAATTACATATATGCATTCTATATTTATATTAATGGTAACAAAAGCAAAGACAAGATGAATCTTAGGTTTAATCAAGTATATACAACTCATACTAATTTAAACACATCTTTGATACAACTCAGAAAAATATATACCACCTACAACTAAATAAAAAACAAGTAGACAGAAAATTACAATAGATGGCAGATTTTCAAACTCTACAAGGTCAATTATTTAGCGTAGGTTGCAACTACTTGGGAAAGCTTGTTTTCAGAATTTACTGCTAAAACAATTATAAATTAAACCATTTCTGAAAACAAAGGTCAAATTTCAAACAACAGGAAAGAAGAAAATGCAACTCTAACAGGAGAGACTACAAACAGGCAAATATAGCAATGAACAGACCACATTTTCTTATTCAGGAACTTCTATGCACCACATAACAAATATGTATCTTCGTAACAGATATAAAAATATTCCTTGTGCTAAGAGAGTCATAGTTAGAAAGTGGCAAATGCAAATACAAGCACACTAATAAAATAGTCTAATACCAAAAAACAGTTATCCATAAAATTCCACTTGAAAACAAAACTATGTACTATGCTAAAAATTAAATGGAGAAATCAAGGCAGACCTGACATCAATGGACCTTATGGCTGAGTAGTAAAGGTGGAATAACAAAAAAGACAAAGGAAAGCTAAGGAAACTGCAAAACTACACCTAAATAATATCTCTATGTTAATATGGATTGTGTGTGAGCATTTTACTATTTTTCAAAGATGATCAACATAACAATTATAAAGAAACCCTCCCTCACCCCCAAAACTACTCTTCGACTAAACAGATCAATCCATACGTAGGGCTCAGAATGAAATGCAAGGAACTTTACAGCAAGTGGTGGCTTTATCTAGTGATACCCAAGAGAAATCTGATAGCTACCACTAGGGAAGAATCCTATCAAAATCCTAATAGAACTACAAAAAATTAATGCAATTTTTCCCCTAATTACTAAGGTAGGCAATCGCTGACAAAGGACTAGAGTGGGAAACTTGAAAGTGATAGGAATAGTAAAGCAAAATGAAGGGAAAAAAGCCTTAATATAATATCTACTTTGTATTTCAAATGTCTATAAATCATTTGTTAATGCTCTATAATTACATTTTTTTACTCTCCCAAATGATTGTCATTATCGTTTATTTTCCCAATCAATTTCAACAGAAAATTGCAACTCCTCTTATCAAAACCCATTTCACATTAGGTTCTAGATCTTCCTTTTTGGCTTCCCATCGTCTTTACAGTATCTTCAATTACCTCCTCTATTTCTAACACCCATCTCTTCTTTTTGGTCATACACGAAAATAAGATCCATTTAGAATGTGTAACTGGCCTCGACTCCTCTGCTTCCTTCATCTGTCGTTCCGTCAACTTTTCAGTGTCCTTAGCACACATGCTACCCTTCTCATGTTCTCCCTTCTTGCTCATAATTCTTAAAATTTGTTTATTCCCCATTTTCCTTTATTACTATTAATCTGAATTTACTCAAGTATCTTATATATAAGAAATGTCCAGTTCTGAGTTGTTTGAGAAGTGGTGGATTTAGTCACACTCTATAATCTTTTTTTTTTTTTTTTTTTTTTCTGGGCATCACTGCTCTCCGGTGGTGGGAGTAGGAGGTCCAGCCCCACTGCTGGAATTGAACCTCCGTCCCAGTGGGCCGCAGTCCCGCGCACAACCACTACGCCACCGGGGCTCAGCCCCTTTTTTTGTTTTTTGTTTGTTTGTTTTTTTTTTTTCACACTCTATAATCTTTTATCTGTACTACTTTTTAAAAAATGCTTTCATCAGCACCACTTATAAAAAAATGTTGCTTTTATCCAACAAAAATTTTTTCCTCCCATCTTAATCCAGTATCAGCAGTATCTAATAGTTAAATATGAGGGGGCGCCATGAAAAAATTTCCATTATCTTTTCATGCTTAGTTCCTCACAAACCTTCTGAAACGCCCTCATACACCCATTGTTCTTGAGGTACTTTCTTTGGCTTCTGACTTCATGCTTCCTTGGTTTTCCTTCTACCTCACTAAAATTCCTCACTAAATTCCTCACTAAATTCCTTCTACCTCACTAAATTCCTTCTACCTCACTAAATTACATTAGGGTATTGTTATGAGCCATCATCTCTCCTTCACTCTCAACTTGCTGTCCAGGTAATTCCATTCATTCTCATGGCTCTATAAATCCGTTTTCAAAAACTTCTACAATCTGCCCGGTCCTCTCTGGGCTCCTGACTTGCCAACTGCCTATCTACAATATAACTAAAATATCCCTATAAACTTCAGGAAAAAGAACTCTTTATTCCCTTCCCAAAATCTGTTCTTCTATACTTTGGTAACAGACACCACCACCCACCAGTTTCTCAAGCTAGACATCTGGACACTTTATCTGATCCTTGTTTTTTGTCACATAATTAAGCCCTCAGCAAATTTAGTCAATTTTGCCTCCAACAGAAATACCAAATCTATATTCTCTCCATTTTATTATTACCACCTAATGCCACAGAATCAACTATCACCTTTCACTTTGATAACCACCAACAGTCTTCATTTTCTCTTCGGTTGATAACCTATCGCCTGTCAAACAAAATCTAAAGAAGTTATTTCTAAAAGGTAATAATTTTTAAAATACCAAAGTGGCTCCCAATTGGTTTTTGAAAACCATCCAGTCTCTTGTAACACCTCCATGAACAGACCCCACCTGCATGTGTTGTGCTCTCTAGCCCTCACTCAGACAGCACTCATGTACTGGGCTTTCAGAGAAAATGCCCCAGCGTTTTCAAGTCACACTGATTTCTGCTGTCGTGAGTGTTTTTCCTGTTATTCTTCTAGCCGTCATGTCATTCTCAGCTTCAATATTACTGTCTTTCTAAAGTAGATTCCCCCAACCAATATAGTCTAAAACAGCATGCTAGTTCCTCAATAGCATTAGCTATTTAATTATTTTACCACATATCTGAGCAAAGTATTGGGGGGGAGGGGGGCTGTCTTGTTAGTCATGGCATGCCCAGAATCTATATGACAGGTGCTTGATAAATAAAAGAAAAACATAAATTAACAGACTAGTTGTTTGGTAACCAGTAGACTTGTTATTTGGTTAATTCCTAGGACTAAAAACCTAAAGAGAAAAAGAAAAGACCCATTATCATCTCTTTGCACTTTGTTTATGCAAGAAATTACAGATAAGAAAACAGACTGCCACTTGGATATTTAAATATACTGAGACTAAGTAACTTAATTTTTATTACAAATGAACTAAAGAGAAAAACTAAGCCACAAATCAACTTTTACCTTGAATCAGATATATGTTTGGATGCCTTTCTGCCTTTAATTTTAAATTCATGGGATGTTCCTTCAGGTTCTTTCTCTGCTTTGAAAGCCACATTTGGTGGCACAGGAGGAACACGAATTCGCAACCCAAACAAATGCTTCTTCTTCTTTATTTCTTTCCCAGACATAAACCTAATTTTTTAAAATATTAAGTAAAAATTTTAAACAGCACATATGCATGACAGACACTTTTAATTCACAGCTTTCAGATATGAAGTTCTTATAAATTGAATGCCCAGCCAATACTAAAAAAAACTTCCTTTTCCCCCTTGCCTTCCAGGTTCTTTTTTCCCAGAGTGAACATACAATAGAATATGGTGGGAGGGAACACAAGTGGGGAGCCGGTAAGTTCTGATCAGAAGCATGGTATTATGTGCACATCTCTACTTTTCTTTTTAAACATGGAAGCCACCTACTTATATGAAGGGAGAGCATATGTTGTGTTTTTTTTTTTCCTTCGAAGTATACTTCCTCATATTTTAGTGCCATCTGCGAGAAATGTCTCAAAAAAGGTTTAATGAGAAAGAAGATTGTATTCTAAAGTAGACTTTAAGGAAACGGACCCTAGTCAGAAACTGAGGTGGCAATATTAGGAGTAAAAAAAGAGAGACCAATTATAGAGGCCCAGAAAATGAAACAAGGACTATCTATGCTGTGATTCTCAACCTTTCTAATGCCACGAGTCTTTACTTTAATACAGTTCCTCATCTTGTGATGAACCCTCAACCATAAAATTCTTTTTATTGCTACTTCATAACTGTAATTTTGCTAGTTATGAATCAGGCGACCCATGAGTCGTTTGACCCTCAAGTGGTCAGGATCCACAGGTTGAGAACTGCTGATCTAATGCAATGTGCCTTAAATGGAACTGAATTTGGGTAGGAACTAGGTTGCCACCAAGTTAAGTCCAACACATGGTGATATTAACTGTGCAGAGAAGCATTATTTCATTGGGAGTATAAACTTGGGCCTTTGAAAAATTAAGCTTCGGGCTGAGCCCCGGTGGCGTAGTGGTTGTGCGCGGGACTGCGACCCACTGGGACGGAGGTTCAATTCCCGCTCACAGGAGCAAAGGCTGAGCCTCCTACTCCCACCACCAGGGCAGTGATGCCTAAAAAAAAAAAAAAAAGAAAAATTAAGCTTCTTGGTCTCATTTCTATGGCCTTAAGGGTCCTTATTTATAAACATCCCTATTGCCATAGCTCTACTTGGAGTCTGCCTGACTGCAAGAACCACTACTGATTGCTCTGCTTTTATGTAGGATTAAGAAAAGCCAGCACCCATTTTTACCATTACAGAAAGAGATGTATCCTAAATCAAATATTAAGAATGGTCCTAAAAAATATTTTTACCAGTACAGTAAATGTTCAAGTACCATACGGAATTTTCAGGGGGCCTAAAAATAGACCATTATGTAATGAAAAAATACTGTCATGTTCAAAACAGCAACTCTTCAACAACAAAATGTGTAACTTAAGAGCTGAGTAAAGTCAGCATTTACACTTACAAAATTTAACATTATCACATTTAAAAAATACTTTTAAACCAAAGAACTATACAAAAAACATGTCAAATAATATAATTCAATTATCAAAAATTCTACTTTGGGGGCGCATCACTGCCCTCTGGTGGTGGGAGTAGGAGGCCCAGTCTTGCTCCTGGAGAGCTGCTGCTGGATTTGAACCTCCAGTGGGCCGCAGTCCCGCGCACAACCATTACGCCACTGGGGCTCAAGCCAAAATTCCACTTTTTTTTCTTTTTTGGGGGCATCACTGCTCTCCAGTGGTGGAAGTAGGAGGCCCAGTCCCACTGCTGGAATTGAACCTCCGTCCCAGTGGGCCGGAGTCCTGCGCACAACCACTACGCCACCGGGGCTCAGCCCAAACAAAATTCCACATTTTTGACGGCAATAGCTAACCTTAAAACCATAGGTGATGGCAACTTTAAGAGTTCTATTCCCTGTAGTATTTCCCCCCTCTTTTACATAATCTCACTTTGAGATTACATTATAGAGACAACAACGTACTCCTATGCTTTAAACGGAAGAAACCAGTTTCCTAGAGATAATGATTGCCATCAACTCACACGCCCAGAAGACTGCTCTCTTTTCCAACCACCACGCCTTTATTCTAACCAGAAAGGAATGGGCTTTAAGAAGTTTAAATGGAATGTGATAGAATTTTATAAATCAATCCCAGAATTTTTAAACAATGCTGCTATTCCTTTACTAAATATCTCCCTCAGATGTGTATATATATAAGTCAACTTACATGGTCTTATAATCATTTAATGCCTCCAGAACATGCTCATATCTTTCAGATTTTGGTGTTTCTGCAAGCTGTGAAGTATCAAGAAACAATTAAATGCACAAAAATTTTATCTATTAATACAGCTGGTGCTAGACAGAAGTACTGTGATACAGAGAAAAGGGTAATGATGGAAAGTTAAAAGATCGAAGTTCTAATTGCAGGTCATAAGCCTTTTAAGACTTATTTTCTCACTGTAAAGGGGGCATAAATTCTTCACTAATACTAATTTATGTCATAAATCAAACAATATATCTATGAAGAAAGTGCAAACTAAAAAAAATTATAAAATGGGATTTTTATCATCATTAAGTTTGTTTAAATTCTAGTGTATGGGGGAAAATAATTCAATAGTAACATAAACCAATTATCTCTAACTCTTACAAATATTGTGAAATTTGAAGAGTTTATTTTATTTTCTTTTGGCATCACTGCCTTCTGGTGGTCTTGGGAGCTACCCAGCGCTGCTTCTGAGAGCCGCTGCTGGATTTGAACCGCCAAGCCCGCGGGCCGCAACTCCCGCACTCAACCACTTACACCACCAGGGCTCAGCCAAAGAGTTTATTTTCATAGCAGT
Source organism: Nesogale talazaci (assembly GCA_004026705.1). Classification (NCBI taxonomy): domain Eukaryota; kingdom Metazoa; phylum Chordata; class Mammalia; order Afrosoricida; family Tenrecidae; genus Nesogale; species Nesogale talazaci. The sequence continues at coordinate 14,090 of PVJH01032455.1, read as the reverse complement.
TACAGACTTTAGGGAGCACATACTGGCTTAATAATGTTATCATCACAAACCATTTAAAAATTTAAACATTCAATTCTAGAAAACATTCTTTTTTCTAATAGTAATTTTCCCCAGACATTTCTCTTTTCTTCAAAGATTAAAAATAATGACCAATTAGCATAAACTTCTAAATTACAGACAAAAAAACACATTAAAAATATCAGTTGATTTTCAAAATTACAAAAAATTATAGCACTTGTTTAACAATTTTAACTCCCAAGCCTTAGAACTGCTTACAATGAAAATAGCAACACAAAATATTTTTTTTAATCTGCCAGACAGAATGTTGTGCTAGAAGAAACTTTTAGTCTCTAGTCCTGAGTTTACAAATACAGGGGTTAAATAAACTGCTTAAATTGACATGACTAGTTATTAAGAAAACCAGAACCAAACTCAGTAATGGTAAGTACTTTCATTCAACATTGACTGAGTTCACCATATGCCAACTATGTTGGGCATGAAAACAAAATTATAACATAGGATAGACCGGTGTTCATTCTTCTATACCACATCCTCCTCTTGTAGTTTCTGAAGTGTCCAACAATACTTTCTATGAAATGAGAGATAATAGAAATAGATTTTACAGCTTAATAGACCACAGATGTCTACCTACTTTAATTCTCCATCCAATATTGCAATCACTTATACAGTAGAGAGAGTCATTCAACCTTGGCTTAACTATTTCCACTAACAAAAGCTGATGAATCACATAGTGAAGGCACAGATTCCATAGATAGGTAAAACTTTCTTCCCCTGCAACTCTTCTAGTCCCTCTTTTACAAGAGAGCTCTTCAAATTATTTGACGGTAGCTATCATGTCTAAGTATAAGATTAAAATTTTTAGCAGCCACATAACATGATCATTTTGTATTAAAAGCTTAGTTCAAACCAGTGACTTTTAGGTTAGCAGACAAACACTATTGTTTGTGGTACCCAGGAACCTAAAATGATTAATAATTATTCCTCTTGATATACCCCCTCACCTCTCACTTCCAACTCTAAAATCTTTTTTTTTTATTTATTTATTTATTTTTTTTATTTTTTTTTTTAGGGCATCACTGCCCTGGTGGTGGGAGTAGGAGGCCCATCCTTTGCCTCTGTGGAGCCGGAATTGAACCTCCGTCCCAGTGGGCCGCAGTCCTGCGCACAACCACTACGCCACCGGGGCTCAGCCCCCCAACTCTAAAATCTTATCATATGAACTGCTACCAAGTATCTTCTAACCTACAGATCTATATTATCAAGTAATGTATAAGCCTAAAAGCAGAACTGGTTTAATTGGTTGATATCATTTTGTTTTCAGCTCAGTGTTACAGATGACTTTTTTTCTTGTGATTCTTCTTGAAAGACCCCCATAGCCTACCATTAGAACCTCCATTGAGGCAGTTTCTGACACCTTACATGTTTTCACTACTTATTCTGCTATTGCTATTTATTACAAATCCATTTAAGTTTTAAACAGTTGATATTTCAATATCTAACAAAAAACAAGTTATTGTATATCAACACCATGCCCATTGGTGACATACAAAAGTTTTGCTACCAAATAAAAAATAAAACCATGGTGCTTAATGATTATTTTATTAAGTGTTCTCTATTCCTTTTTAAATATCCATAAACCATACATTTTGAGAAATCTGCAATTCTGATAACATCAAAACTGACTTTGTAATTTTTCAAACATTCCTTTTTGCTTCTGAAAATCATAATTAACTCTCTCCTTTTGGTACATATGCTCTGTGGTCTAACAAAAATTTTTTGCTATCATTTCTTTAGTACTCTCAGATGATTTTATATAATGAAGATCGGTAAAAAGTTATCTTGTTATTATAATGTAATATTTAAGTTTTAGGTCCTCTTCACAGCAATAATAGGATCAACTAGGAATAAAATAAACAAATTTTAGATATGCCTTCTCTAAATTTAACATTCTTAATACTGTATTTTGGTAGGAACAGAAGCCATAATATTCATGTTATGACAATACAGGACAATACACTAAAAGACCACCAGTGATTTAATTGTTTTATCAGTGATCATACCAAACAACTAAAGACCTAAAAAACATTCAAGATCAAGCTTCCCAAATATGTATATATCAGGCGGAGCCCCGGTGGCGTAAGTGGTTGAGTGTGGGACTGCGGCCCGCAGGCTTGGCGGTTCAAATCCAGTGGCAGCTCTCAGGAGCAGCATTGGCTAGCGCCCACGACCACCAGCGGGCAGTGATGCCCCAAATAACAAAACAAACAAATATATGTATATATCATTGCTATACACTTAGGCAGTGTCACCATGTTCATTTGTAAATGCTATATTACAGTTTAGCTCTAGAATGGTAAACATGGGTAAGTATCTCTATTATTAGGTATCCATTATATATTCCTTTTTAAAAAATCATTAAAATCTCAATCACGGTCTCACAAATAAAGAATTTTTTTTATCTGGATAGGTTGGAGTCTGTATGTAAGACCAAGTAAAATCAAACAACATAACTAATGTTTGGTTCCATTTCAGGAAAATCTTAAAATGAGCTCATGTATAATACGATCTATATTATATATAACTGATATAAAATGATTTTGAGTATCCCAAGGTAGGTACCCAATTAATCAAGAATAAAGTTAGCAAATATTTTCCCCATTTCTTCAAAGAAATGCTATTTTATAAAATGATTGTCAACAGGTATCTATTGAAATGTTAACTACAAAGTCAGCTTTCCAAGCCTACATCTTTCTCCATTGGAGAAAAGGCTGCTTGTGCCAAGATTTATAAGCTTGTAAACCCTAAGGAGTAATTCTCTTCCTGATAGAATCTCTGAGTCTGAATTGACTTGACCAAAGTAAATTTGGTTTAGACTCTGATTCTTAGCCTCTTAAACAAAAACTAAATTATAAAATTTTAACAACAATTTGAATTAACACAACTTTATTTTTATATGTATAACTAATTACTGCAAAATCTCACATGAAACATAAAATGTACTAACATTATATAGACATGTCTGCATATTTAATACTGCACGATATCATGAAGTAGAAAGAAAATATTCTAAGTGAATGTATTCACGGTATTGTCACGATGTCTCAATACTAGGTTACCAGTCCCTAACCCTCACTTTTTCTTACCAATAATCAGAATTAAAATTTACTAAACTAACAAGTCACTTTCTCTCAAATTGCATCAGTAAACGAAGCATTTCACAGAAACTTAAAACCAATCTTCTTAGCACTCTAATTTCAAACACTCAAAGCACTGAGTTTCAATAGTCTCCTAGATTTTTATTCTGTATTGTACTTTATGCAGATTATCTACCACCAACTAACTTTCAAGGTTAAGTGTTATTAGGCTTTCCCTACCGTCCCTTGAAAAACCCAAAACAAACAAGCAAAAATCCTCTAGTTGTTTGATGAGGCTCCCTGCTAACACTATCGGGTAAACACTGGATGCTACTAGCAATTCAGCAGTTCAAACCCACAAGTCACTCAGAAGAGAGATAAGCCCTCAGAAACCATCCATAAGGTCACCGTGATCTGGAATCAACTCAATGGAAGTGGGCTGGGTTTGACTTATGCAATTTGATATGAATCTTACAAGTTGCCTCATGTCTAAAAATCAAAAACTATGCAGAATTCTCTCTAAACTTCAAATCCGTTTGTGTCAATTTATATATCTAACTCACAAACTAGAAATTCTTTTGGATCTAAGAATCATTAAGGGGGCTGAGCCCCAGTGGCGTCATGGTTAAGTGCAGGACTATGCCCCACTGGGTTGGCAGTTCAAATCCAGCAGCAGCTCTTCAGGAGCAAGGCTGGGCATCCCACTCCCACCAGAGGGCAGTGAGCCCCCCCCCCCCAAAAAAAGAATCGTTAAGTATTTATATAGTATATGGTTATTAAGATGATTAACTATATTCTAATAACTTTAAACAAATGCTGCAAACAAGTTACTTATTCTAGTTACCTTCCTTTATGCTCTTCTGCAATTTCAAAATCAATAGTGGACATTCATTAGTGCTAATATTTCTTTTAAAACTATTGGGGGGTAAATGAGCATAAACTAATATACTATGCAAACCAAAAATTAATAAATAGGATGCTGACAGAATGGAGGAGATAATTCCCAAATCGGACAGCTTCACACTTCTTTGTTTGGTTTTGTTTTTGGGCATCACTGCTCTCCGGTGGTGGGAGTAGGAGGTCCAGTCCCACTGCTGGAATTGAACCTCCGTCCCAGTGGGCCGCAGTCCCACGCACAACTACTACGCCACCGGGGCTCAGCCCCAGCTTCACACCTTTAATTCACTATTCTAACAGTATTACTGATCCCACCATTCCTGGAAGGTATATAAAGGATATAATCAACAATTCAAAGATGAATACAAGTTACATCTCTTAAATTCATAGGAAACAAAAATAGCAAGGAAAATAGTACTGATATCCTTACTAAAGTTATTTCTCCCAAACTCAAAAATCATAAGTCTATTTAGACATCTGGCTTATACATGTGTCTTAGTTATTTTTTCAAGTGCATCTTAGTTGTTTTCAACAAAAGTAAAGTGAAGTAAAAAGACATAAAGTTATGAAGTTAGTTCTAATACTACCTACCTCTCCAGGGTGCAATCTATCCCAGTTTTCATTAATGTATGTCATAAGCTCAAGTTCAGAATCAAAATATTTCTTCTTGTGAATAACACTTAGGTTGTAAAGGCATAGGTGTGCTATATCTACCCTGAAATCCAAAAATAATCAAGATATACTATGATGTTTTAGTTTAGTATAGGGAATCATGTAATTTAATAAATCCAACCATTAAAAATTGACTGAAAAAAAATTTAAATCACTTTATTGGGAGCTCATACAACTCCTATCACGATCAATACATATGTCAATTGTATGCAGACCACATTTGTATATTTGTTGCCATCATCATTCTTGAAACATCCTTCTTCTACCTAGGCCCCCGGTACCAGGTCCTCATTCCCCTCCTTCCCTAGTCTCCCTCCTTCATGAACCCATAAATTGACTGAAATATTTAGGTGAAGAGAGGCTCGTTATTTTACGTCAACTTCATAAACTAATAAATCATTCATGGATATGAAAATAATTGGAAAACATTGACAACATTTGTTAATCCTGAGTAGCAATTATAAACTAAAAGAAATTTGAGTTCTTAAATGTAAAGTGGATCTGAAAGAAAAAGCTCAGTTGAAATATTTCTGCTTGTTTTCATTAATTACATTTAAGCTATAAGTCATATTCTAATCACAGATTATGCTATTTAATACATGAATTAAGTGTCAACTCTTTCTAAAATATGTAAAATAAAAATTTGTAAGTACTTACTGGAAAAATTTATTTAGTAAGTTTTGAAAGTTCATTAACTTTTCATGTCTAGTAATTATTACTAAAGCGAAAAATTTTAAATAAACCTCTCTTCCATAGTATGCTAATTTTAAGAATTGAAAACATGAATAAAAATTCTGAAAGTCTAAAAGCTATTTCAAAGTTTTATGTATGCCCTCCTATAAGTATTATCAATAAGCAATAAACCCTTAGTGAAAATGACATGGACATGAGGATAGATGGAAGGTAATAAATTATCCAAACACAAAAGACTTTTATTCATAATCAACTAAATGTATTAAAAAACAAAACCCTTTCATCCTAATGATTTAGAGCCTTTCTTCCTTAAAGGAAATATTCACTTACCACTGTAATGGCAGACGTTTGAGGTATTCTGGTCCAGAACTGCAGACAGAGCAGATAAATGTATAGAACCTGCAGGGAAGGGACAGTTTGAATATAATGGAGTAGTCAAAATTACGTAGAAATTACCCTACAGGGCTGAGCCCCGGTGGCGTAGTGGTTGTGCGCAGGACTGCAGCCCACTGGGATGGAGGTTCAATTCCAGCAGTGGGGCTGGGCTCCTACTCCCACCACCGGAGAGCAGTGATGCCCCCCCCCCCCCAAAAAAAAGAAATCTAAAACCTCAAACATAGCCATAATTTTAAAGTTGTAGAGTTCAATCAGTGGCATTCAAATGTCCTACTCACCTGTCTCCAAACAGCATTGGCTTTTGAAGGCATTGCACACAAGCCTCATGAAACCACTGCTTACATTTGCAGCACTGCAGCATCTTTAAATACCAGCTATAAGAGAAATTTTTAATTAAAATTAGTTTTTTGATGAAGCAAAGGCTCATTTAAAAAAAGCATTACCCACAATGTAGTTTTGACTAAAATAACACATCACTACTATAACTTAGTGCTAAATTGTTACACATTCCAAAAAAGACTAATAATATCAATGTTTAATTCTTGTGTTCCCAAGGAAATGTATACATCTCAAAAACACATCTACTCTTTGTAGGCAACAAGTGCCTGGGGTTCCCCCATCAGTAAAACATAAATTTGGAACCTTTTCACAATTTCCTATACCCTTAAAATAAGACTCAATCTCAAAGGTTATTGGCATATATAAGGGAGCTTCAAAAAAATGCTGCAGTAGGTTAAGAATTGGACTGCTAACTAAAAGGTTGGTAGCTGACACACTCTGGCAGAAATGAGAAGTCTGGGGCTGAGCCCCGGTGGCGTAGTGGTTGTGTGCAGGACTGCGGCCCACTGGGACGGAGATTCAATTCCAGCAGTGGGGCTAGACCTCCTACTCCCACCACCGGAGAGCAGTGATGCCAAAAAAAAAGAAATGAGAAGTCTGAAGCTGAATCCTGGTGGCATAATGGTTGTGTGTGGGACTGCAGCCCACAGGGTTGGTGGTTCATATCCAGCAGCAGCTCTCCAGGAGCAAGGCCGGGCCTCCTACTCCCACCAGGGGGCAGTGACGCCCAGGAAAGAAATGAGAAGTCTGCTGGCATAAAGATGTAAAACCTCAGAAAACATATGGAGTTCTACTCTGACCTACAGGTCACGCTGAGTCAAAATCACCTTGAGGGCTATGGATTTGGTTTGTGGAAATCTTTCATTATTATTTCATCCACTTTTCCATTAATCTTTTGACTTCTCTTTATTCAATTCACTATCTATACATCAAATGACCAATGACTACTTTCAGAGCATGATCACTCCACCTCATAGCCTCAAGCTAGAGCTTATGTTCATTATAATATTGAGAAGAGACGTATTACAATGAACAAATCTGAATAACACAATTAAACATATAACCTGACTGACTCTATAATGAATCGAGGATTTGTACAAGATGCAGCTTATAGCTGGATTTCACATATCGTAAGATGCTAAAACTTAATCTTCAACTAAGAAAGCATCCTTTTGCTTTTGTTAGCTCTTGGTTTTGATACATGTTACCTTTGCTACCCAAATAATACATTTTCTCCCAGTAATTATTTTGTCCATGTCCCATATTAATTTTAAGCCTCACAAAGGCAAAGAAAATAAAGTAACTATGAAACCACATCACTCAATTAACAATGCTCAGTAACTACCAACTACATCCCAGGCCCTCTACTACATGCTGAAGGGAAAGTGGTTATCTTTATCAGGCAGTTTCTAAACTTGTGGTGTCTAAACATCAAGAAATATTTATAATGGTGTGTACTTACTTTGAACAATATTTTAAAGTAAATAAGGGAATAAATGCCAAAGGGGGAAAATTAATCATTAGGCTATTCATTCTATCTCTTTTGTAAATGACTCAACCCCTAACACTGAACAAGAAGTCATGGTGGAGTAGAGGGTTTACAGTGGGGCAGCCAGCTGCAAGCCAGCTGCTCCATAGGAGAAAAGAGGTTTTCTTCTTCTGTAAAGATGTATAGGCTCAGAAATCCGGAAAGACAGTTGTACTCTGCCCATAAGGAAATGCAATGAGTCAAAATAGACTCAATCCCAGTGATTAAGAACACTGACCAGAAGTCTGAGCAGAACTACAGAAAAGTCACAATTAAAATTTCCTTAAGATCAGAAATTGAGGCTGAGCCCCAGTGGTGGTGTACTGGTTGAGTGCGGGACTGCGGCCCCCTGCTTGGCGGTTCAAATCCAGCAGCAGCTCTCCAGGAACAAGGTTGGGCCTCCCTCTCCCACCAGAGGGCAGTGATGCCACCCCAAAAAAGAAAAAGATCAGAAACTGAAACAAAATAAAGAACTGTCCATCCACTTAAGTAACGAACATTTTTTTAATCCTTATTGCAAAAATGATACGTAATAGCATTTACAAGTGTCTTCGATAGTGGTTATTCAGCTGCTAAACACAATTCTGCAAAAACTATTCTCTTTGATTCACAATTTTACAGGCAATGATTCATTCCTGAAATAGCCACTGCCACTGAGTTGGTTCCAATTCCTAGTGACCATAGAACAGAAAGACTGCCCCTAAGCTTTCCGAGACTGTGAAACTTTCCTCCCACAAAGTCGCTGGTGGCTTACACATGAAACCCAGGCTTGAAAACCTGTCCATGTAGATCGAGGCCTTGAAGATCAGATATCGGGGATTTGTGGTTTTGCCAACCTTACTAAATTTATAGAAGGGCGAGTCCCACAGAAGTCTGGGGGAAGATCCTTTGAACCCAGGGTCTCTGGGTTGAGAATCTCCTAAGCCCAGAAGAATGACAGCAACAGAGCCAGTCAGTAGAGAAACAATGGCAGTAGTACAAACAGAATGACAAGATTGGCAAGCAGCTGTCACAGGCCGGTGGCCTTTAGAAAGGAGCTTGCTAGTAAAATTAAACGAGCTAAAAGGGTCCCCTAGGGGGACCCAATGATAAAGGTCCAGAAAGGGACCCAGCAGCAAGGTCAGCAGGGGCTTCTACACTGGCCATTGAGTTTAGCCTATGAGTACTGAAGAGGCCAATGGCGGGGAGACCATAGGCAGATAGCACAGTGCATGCAGAGAAAAGCATTATTGGCTAACAGTCACCAAGGACCCGAAAGTTGTCCTACTTAGAAATGATCCTGATGGCTTGACCAGCAGCCTGTCTCTATAGGAATCTCTTGTTACTTCCAAGTTGATAGTGGTTCCAGTTGCACCTTCTTACTAATGCTAATAAAACACATATAAGTGAGTATACTGAGTTTTGGGTGGCCACTGTAAGGAATTATCAAACCCAGCAGAGAAGTCAAGTCTGGAGTGCTGTGGAAAGGATGACCAGTGACAAAAATGGGAAAAATGTTGGGAGTGTACTGATCTTAATTCTGACTCCTCATGAATCTTGGCAGGTTCAGATGCTACCTGGTAGCTTGTATTAAAAAAACAACAAAACTAAACAACATAACTTTAAAGGCCTTAACTGACTACCCATAAAACAAACATGCGCCGAAAGCATATGGGAATGGCTGAGATAATATAAACAATAAGAGAAGCATAACGTCCAGAATATTAATAGTCACCTTACATCCTGCACCAGAAATACAGTTTATTCTAAAGTTTTAAAATAATCAGAGATTTTTTAGTATATTTGCCACCGAAGCAAGCACAGAGATTTTTGTTAATATATGAGTAAGATAAAATATTAGTGAAAGATTATGGAGGGGATAAGGAGTGCAGCAGTGAAAAATGATGGTATAATTATTCCCCTAATTTCTTGAACTAGTGATTTTAATGAATTTACACTACACCATCACTCACAATCAGTAAAACAATTCAAGCAAATAAAAATTACTCAAAAGCTATTACGTAATTGTATTTACTTACTCTCCAGGGCCTCCACAATAGCAGTAACACTGCTGAACATTGGTTTTATGACCTGCATCCCATTCAAGATCTGCCACACTATAGGGTAATGTCTGCTTCATGACTTGCAATGCTTTGGCATTTGGTCCCTTCTTAAGTGCACCACCCCTCTATATTAGAAGGAAAAAATTTTTTGAAGTGTGAAGACTAAAAATTTAAACAGAATTTTAAAACTTAAAAATACTTTAAACATTACTGAAGAAATTTCTATTCTAAATTTCCACCACGTAACAAATTGTTAAATAACTTTATGTGGGGTCTTTCTGTTAGAATTACTGCCCCAATTCCAAACCTTCTGTCCTATGTGCAAAGAACAGAGGTCACTTAAGTATCAGTAGTCCAGCAGTAATAGGACCTCTTTTTATACAGCACTGATTACTCATTTCATTCAAAATAGCTTTCAACTTGCACAAGGAGTAAGTCTTGATAGTATCTTACAAATTCCCTGTCGGGCTTTCGCACCAACATTTAAATGGTACCTTTGTTGTTGTTGCAAAAACACACTGACGACAGAGCCATTTTTCATCTGAATCAATCACACTGGAATCAATATGAGGGGTGTGACACAATTGATGATATCCTAATGTCAAAAAAAGCACAAAGTAATTTTATTCTATTTTATTCATAAATACTGTACTACAACTTCAAGAATGCATTTCAGTATTTTCTGTTCCAACATTAAGTTGCTTATCATTGATTGCTATAAAAAGATTGACTTAAATAAATGATAATTGCTTCAAATTACCAACCTAAAATACTTTTGTTGTTAATCTTCAAAGTTTGGTATTAATTATGTAACTAACCTTTTTCAAGTGACTACAAAAAAATGAATGCTTACCTTGGCCACACTTATCACATATAACCATTTCATTGGGAGCATCTGAATACTCTTCTTGACATATTGTACAGACCATTTCCCCACTTCCAGTGGCTCCTAAAATATTTAAAGCAGTATTTTTTAAAGGTAAAAATAAAAGAGAGTTCTACACAACAAAATTTTTTTGACTCATGCTGACAATGCTTATTCACCAGACAATCATCTCTTCTCACGGTGAATGAATAGTGGAGAAGCTCTTAGGAATAACGGCTACTCATCTTAGGAATAACCTGCCAGCTCCAGGCAACCACTCACCATCCCATTACTATCACAGGCACAAACACATGACATTTTCCTTTTGCACTGCACATCAAATACTATTCTCATTTACGCAAACTTTTTATAATACTATTTGTGAGATGAACAAAATTAAGCTTACAAAATTAACTTACTACACTCTTTGATATGTAACTATGTTAACAGGTTTCTAAACAGGTAATTCTATTAACAGGTTTCTAATCAAGCCAGTTACTGCTGCGTAGATTCTGAATCATGATGATTCTACATGTTTCAGAGTAGAAGTATACTCTAAAATCTTTGTGTAAATGTTTCATATTTTTTCATATTTCATAATCAGGTTTCTAATCTACTAAAGCTACTGAAATCAGCTTCCTGTCCTTGTCAGTTACCATGCCAGTTACCGCAGGAGACTTCTGTGGCTCATTTCAAATTTTAAGGGTGCTACAATGAGGTGAATGGCACAAGAAGAATCCTTGGCAATTCTAGAGAGACTAAAAGAAGCCGGTGAGAAAAGAGCCAGCAAAGGCAGCACAGGGTGACAGGCTAGGATCTCTCACGTTCACAGTCTTCTATGTCTGTTTATCATTGGTAAGTGGAAGGGGAGAAGAGAGATCCATATTCACATCATTAAAAAAAGGGCTAATTCTGTCTGCAAGGTACTAATGGTTGCTCAACATCATCACGACGGGAGACCGCCTATCCTTTTAATTCCTCCGGTCAACCTTTCTAAATGACCCTATAACTTCAGATTCAAAACATAGCTTCAGTCCTTTAAAGTGATGAGAATCAATAGCTACACCAAGTTTTATTGGACAGTCACTTTTACTAGAGAAATAGCTACTAAACTCCCTACATAAGTCCCAAACATCTAGATGGCAATTAGAACATTCCAGTTGCTTTACTGAAACCAAACACCAAGCCAGTTACTGCTGCGTAGATTCTGAATCATGATGATTCTACATGTTTCAGAGTAGAAGTATACTCTAAAATCTTTGTGTAAATGTTTCATATTTTTGTTGAAATTAAGCAGAAAACCAATAAATTGAATCCAGTGGCTGCACTTGGGATTCAAATAAAGAACCCAGTAGCCTAGAACTTTAAAAAGATACCTCCCTTAAAGAAAAGAAGCTGTGTTTTCTTTCTACCAAAAGGCACACAAAACACAAGTCTTCAAGCAGGCTTATTATCCCAGCACAAGAAAAAGCACAAATTGGGTTTTTAAAGTTCAAAAGCTAATGTTAATACTCATAATTTCAAATAATGCATTTTTCATGAAAGATATCCCTAGAAAAACACATATATTAGCAGAGTCAAAGAGGATACAACCGTTATATTTAAAAACTGAAATCATTGTTAAACATACTTATAACAAATGAAGGTATATTACTTGCCCTGAAAGGTGGCCTCGTTTTCCCATTAAACTATAAAAAATATCATTAAACCAGAATTTTAAGACATTCTTATTAAATCTTATTATTTCTAGTACTCTAAATTGGTTTAATATATGATAATCCCCCAATGCATCTAGCAAATATTCTGTTCTCAATAAATACTAGTTTTCTGCACTGCCTTGTATGTACAGCAGTCACATAAAAGTAACAGAAATTAGGGCTGAGCCCTGGTGGCGTAGTGGTTGTGCACGGGACTGTGGCCCACTGGGACGGAGGTTCAATTCCAGCAGTGGGGCTGGACCTCCTACTCCCACCACCGGAGAGCAGTGATGCCAAAAAAAAAAAAAAAAGTAACAGAAATTAAAATGAATCTGCTACTCATATGAGTAGGTAAGAATTTTTTCTTAGAAGGGTCACATTTTGGGGCTGAGCCCCGGTGGCTTAAGTGGTTGAGTACGGGACTACAGCCCACGGACTTGGCGGTTCAAACCCAGCTGCGGCTCTCAGGAGCAGCACTGGGTAGCACCCACGACCACCAGAAGCAGTGATGCCCCCCGTCCCCCTCCTCCTCCCAAAAAAGAACAAGAAGGGTCACGTTTTATCTAACAATCATTTATGTTTGAAAATAAGTGACACGTCTGTCCAGGAGTCTATCACCAAATCTAAAGTATTTCTGTTGTCTAACAATCATTTATATTTGAAAACAAGTGACACATCTGTCACTTATGTTTCTGAAGTCTAAAAATTTTTACATTAGCCTCTCCTCAAATGTGAAGTTAACCTATATTAAGGTACTGTAACCAATGGACAGTACTAGATTCAAAAGTTAAACCCAAATTTCATTATAAATCATTTCCAACAGAAATAGTAGCACCTGCCTGTTTGAATGTCCTTCCAGAGAACCCAGGATTTAGAACTGTCTTCAAATATGATGAAGCAGCTCTGTTTCAATATGTTTATCTGTAATACAAAATAATGTTTATAGTGATCTTTTTTAAAAATTAAAAACATGGAGTTAAATTTAAAGGCTTAAGATTATTATAGATAGATAGATGATAGATTAGATAGATGATAGATAGATAGATAGATAGATAGATAGATAGATAGATAGATAGATAGATAGATCTAACAGGTTAACTCCAAAAATAGAAAAAGACACATTAAAGAAAACTTGCCTTTTTGATAGTTCCAAGATAAAACAAGCCATCTGACCATCTAGCTAAGACATCCTGACCCTCTTCAAATTTACATGCTGGCTTTTTGGCTTTATGTCCATCCTGTAAAGACAGCTTGGTCAAGGATGTTGGGGTCTTTTGGTTTCGACGTAAAGGAGACCGCTTGTGGACCAGTGAATTACCTACCCCTGTAGAGTCTCTGTTTAAGAAATAAAAAATCAATGTCAGAATAATTCACATTCAAAACTTACTGTACACCAAAGTCACATTTTATATTTTAATTTGAAAACCTAATTTGTGAAAAATTTTCAATTAAGGAAAAATATAGCAAGTACCAAATCACAAATGCACTCCAGAAAAAAAAACAACACATTATCTAAAACAACATTATAGCAGTTCCCAATATTCATTCAGTGCCTATCCTAACATAGACCAGACATCAGCACCACTCCAAGATAAGTCATGTCAACCATCATAAAAAAGTACCTGTTATTTATTGTGGCTAGACTATAGTCAAAAGCAAAGAATGATTTGAATTTCAAAGAGGCTTTGTTTTGGGGGGTTATTTGGGGTTTTTTTCTAAGTATATGAAAAGATAGCCATCAAATTGATTCTGACTCATGGTGATATCATGTTGGAATCTTTCTCATGTTTATGGTTTGTTTGTTTT
>PVJH01032454.1:0-22642 GCA_004026705.1 Nesogale talazaci | reverse complement strand
CCCCCCCCCCCCCCCGCGCTGGACACTGCCCTTTTGAGTTCCCCAGACTTTAAATCGTTCTATTTAAAAATTTGGTTGATTGACAGATAATTAACATACTTTACAACCCTAGGGTTTGAGAAATATTCAGGAGTTGTGCAATGCTCACAGTCCGTTCTAGGGCACTGTTTCCATTCTTACTCTCATTACTATCAGCTCTACCCCCACCCCCCCCAGTCCCCGTAAGAAACGATTGGTCTGGTTACTGTCTTCAAGTGCTGGATCTTTACAGGAGTAGACAGCCGCTGCTTTCTCCTGCAGAGCAGCTGATGGCTTTAAACCACTGACTTAGGGTGAGATATATTTCTGCATATTCCACGTTGAGGACGAATGGAGGTTTGCTTGTAGCTGTCTCTTCTCATTTTGCATTGTGCCCCTTCAGTACAACTGAAATGAAGGTCATGAAAGCTTTGCTTTAAGCCGTGCAGTATTCCCTGGTTCTGTCAGGGAACTGCTTCTGGTCTGTGTGCAGGCAGGTTGCTGGTGAGCGATGAACTGCTCCGGAGGGCCCCTTCTTCTGCTCTGTGACTCGGCGTGGCCCACACGGCTGAATGACTCTCCACAGTCCGGAAGGTCCCGCGGGTGTGCTCCGCTTTCAGCCAAGGTCCCCTTGTGCTACGTCCTCTTCTGCATCTGGCTTGGATTTCCGGCACTTCCCCGAGGATGTGCAGCTGCCGCCATCTTTGAAGCGTCTTCAAGCAACAGCTTCCTTGTGTGTGTGCTGATGATGTTGTTCAAGCAGGATTAAGGCAGGGTGTTGAACCCCCTTTCTTTGGAATGGGTGCGAATTTGGTTCCCGTCCAGGTGATGGGCTAAGTAGTTTCCATTTGTCAAAACATCGCGGTGGGTATTCACCTGACATCAGTTGCGTGTCCTCTTCAAAATCTAGCAGCTCCCTTCCGCAACTCCCTGTCAATGTCCTGCGGCAGCCATCTCGACGATCTTCGGCATTGTTCTGCTGGCATGCCGCATCAAAGGCATTGTTCTATAATTGCGTGCTCCGCTGGGCCACCTTTCTTTGGAATGGGTACAAATTTGGATCTCTTCCAAGTTTCCTGGCGCAGCCGAGTGAGCGCGTCCAGGGAGTGCTTCATCAGCTTCTTGACTCACTTCCACTGGCATTTCACCCATTCCTGGAGCCTTGCGTTTTGCCAATGTCTCCAGGGTATCTTGGACTCCATCCCTCAATACTGTCAGTTCCTGAAATGGTTGAATGTTGACCAGCTCTTTTTGGTATAGCGGCTGTGTTCCTTTCATCTTTTCCTGTATTGTTCATTACTTTAAGTATCCCTCCTCCCCATTGCCAAAGAAATCAAACTCAGTGTCACTGAATGGGTCACGTTGTTCTCTACCCTTCGACATGGCAGCCCAGAGCTTGGGTTTTCCTGCAGTTGTTTCACCTTGAAAGATGTCTGGCATCTTCTCCCTCTCTGGTTTTCTAACTCTCCTTGTATTCCCTTTCAAGCCTCGGTCTTTCCGAGCCACCCTGTGAGCCTAGTTGTTCCTTTTTCTTCATTACTTCATGCATTCATTCTAGTGATTTCCGTTTATAAGTTTCAGAGTCTCTTCTGACACCTGTTTTGAGTTTTTCTCTCTTTTTTCATGACTTTTGGGTTTCTTCACATAGGATTTTCCTTCTGTCACATCACGACTGCCCCGGTCTCCTGTTGCTAGCATCCAGAGTTTGTGAGATGGCCTCTGAATGCAGATAGGAAGGGCACAGGCTGTCCTTGGATCTCGGGAACTTGTTTTCATGTTTCTCAGCTTCAACATGTGTAGGAGCCCCATTTTGACTGATGATATCAAGCTTCACCATCACCTCCTTCTACAAATGCAGCTGACTTTACTCCAATGAGGTCCAGCATGCTGTGTGTGTGTTGCTGAAAGACAGCATTAAGCTGGTAAGTCTTACACATTCTGTCTCCAAGATCATTTCCGTCACCAGGGCCATCTTTGCCAACTACCAATCCTGTTTCTTGGTTTCTGACTTTGACGTTCTGGTCACCAGTAATTCATTGCCCGTGTACCTTGACTGCATGCTTTAATCCATTTTAGACTGCAGACATTGGGAAAATATCTTCAGCTTCTTCATCACTGGCATTCGTGGCTGTACACCCATGTGGACACTAGCCCAATGAACTGGTTTTCTATCCAGGTCCAGGAAGAAGTATCCAAATCACTCCTACAGCAGGACTTAAGGGCAGATGTTCAAGTGTTCTTTTTGAATTCTTTTTTTTTTTGGGGGGGGGGCATCACTGCACTCCGGTGGTGGGAGTAGGAGGCCCAGCCCCACTGCTGGAATTGAACCTCCGTCCCAGTGGGCTGCAGTCCCGCGCACAACCACTACGCCACCGGGGCTCAGCCCTCAAGTGTTCTTTTTGGTCGATGAATGTGACACCGTTCTTCTTAAATTGGTCATTCTGACCTAGTCAACCATTGGTGACACACTGTTTTGTTTTCATTATCTTCCCCCTCCTCAAAGTGGTTCACCAGTTCTATCTTCCAGTCTGGATGAGTCTGAAAGCTCTGTCAACACCAGACCAGCACCCACGGCAGCCTCCAGTGACAGGCGGGTGGCCTTCATGTGGTACATTGGCCAGGAATCAGACCTGAGCCTCTGGCTTAGAAGAGGAGAGCCCCATGTGGCTGGCCGCACACCCCCTCCTATCCACCCTTTCTGCCCAGAATACATGCCTCATTGGCTTCAATGGTGAGAAAAGCATTTCGCAGCTAGGAGCCTGCATCCTGCGCCCCCCAACCCCCCTCTTCAGCTCCATCACTAATGATTCATTTCACAGAAACAAGGGATCCCATCGTGCCAAGCCTCACCCCTGTCCTCTCCAGCTCATCAAGCTCAGCACACCCAAACAGGCAAGAAAAGTCACAGGACCGCCCCCCGCCCCACCCCCCCAGCCCCAAGTCAGCACACTTCAACAGTCTCCTGTAGATGCCTCTGAATGTGGCTGGGCTAAAATGCAGACCAGGGATTCCACAGCCCCAGTTTGTCCACCTAGACTCAAGCTAATGCCCTTCTTAAGATGCAGATGAGGACCCAGTTTCCATGTGCCTTAGTGTTGGGGGTGGGGAGGGTGGCAGGAAATTTTTCTTATACAAATGAAAGCCTTTGATTTGCCTTTCAAAGGAAGGCTAGTTGACTGCTGACTCCAGAGGGCGCTACCCCGCCCTGCAGGGCTGCCACCTTCGCTGCTGTTTTCTGGGTGCAAACAAGGGTCCTGGTGGCCCTGCAGGCGCCTTGTTGGGCTGCTAACCACGAGGTCGGTCCTTCTAAACTCCTGGCATCTCTTGGGGATGCACAGAGGTTTCTACTCCCCCTGTCCTATAGGATACCTGTGAGCTGGACTGGCTTGATGTCAGTGTGTTTGTTTGTTGTTGTTGCTATGCTAGCAGGGTGTCCCCTCCATAGGCTGTTTTGAGAGAAATAAGCTTGCTGGTGGTTGAGGCATAACCCAGGCCACCACCCCCCCCCCCAACTGTAAGCAGTGGTGCCCCCAAGACACTTCCATGAGCTGTGACTATGACCCCCCCTTAAATTCGGGGCTTTCTTTGAGACCCCAGTTCGCCACCCCCCAGCATGACCAGCAGGGACACCCCTTGCTAGAAGCCATCTTACCAGAAATGAAACTCAGGCCAGGTGATTGGTGACAGGGATAGTGGTGGCAGGAAAAGCCTAGTTTTGGTGCTTGGGGTCTGGTTGGGGGTGTCCCTGGGTGTCTCAAGCAGAGGCCATGGGGCTGCATGGGGCCATGTGGCGACTCCAGTCCCCCCAGTAGCTCAAAGGAAACATGGCCCGACGGTGGGCCTGCTCCTGCAAAATTGCAGGTGCAGGGAAGACACAGTGAGCAGGCGGCTGGCCTGCTGGGGCAGGGTGAGCAGTATCGGAATGGATTTAGGGTTTGAATTTCCTGGGTTTGGCAGCACTGGGAGAAGCAGGCACTGCCGACTACTTCTGCCAACTGCACTGCCGATGCTCGGCAGGATGCCACTGTGGGAAGGTCTTGGGTCACCTTCTAAGGGTCCTCCCCCAGGGTGACTTGAGTGGACGGCATCAGTGGAGCTGTGGTCCGTCTGCAGGCCGCTTCTGTCCCACCTGCATAAGGACCCTATCACTGCATCGGTGCAGCCCTGCAGGTATGCCCGTGGAGTGGGGGTGGGGGCCTGACCACGCCCAGAAGCCCTCCAGGCAGCTCTCAGATTCTCAACCCAGGGCAGTTGAGAGGCTTAGCTTCAAGCCCACCAGGGCAAACAGATGCCCTCTGCCACCCTCTCCTTGCTGACTGGGTGGGGGACCTGGGTGTGGTCCATTCCCGCTCTAGGGGGCTGGGGCACTGCAGCTGCAGCACAGGCAGCAGCGTAGAGGCCAGTCCAAGTGGCCACAGAGGAGGCCTTGGATGTAGGCCTTCAGGTAATCGTAAGTCTCTGGACACCCCCTTCTGCAAGCAAGCAGGGCGGTGGATACTGTGAAATTTCTTTGCTCCCTGCCCCCACCAACTTGTGTGGCCCGCAAGGGGCTTGGGCCGCTCAGGAGGCAGGTGAGCCAGGTGAGCGGTAGCAACCCCCCTGGGCAGCCTTGGATACCAGGCGCAGAGGGGTGTCTGACCTCAGAGCCTGAGGAGAGGGTCCGGGCCGGGTCGGAGCACCTCTGAGTCTCCGCATTCGCGGAGGTGCCAGGCCCACATAGAACCAGCAGGTTCTGCGTCACCCAGTACAGGGGACACTGAGCACGGGGACCTTGGGGAGCTGCAGGTGCGTGGAGTCAGAGTGGCATGATCTTTGCTGGTAGGCGTACCTGGACAAACTCGCAGTCAGGCCCAGGTCTGCCCACGTGGCCTGGTGGGCAGTGACTGTCTTGGGCACGCGAACGCCACGCTAGAACCACGGAAACGGCAGTCTGCCCAAAAAACACGTTAGGAGCTAAAGCTGCTCCGACCCTGTGCACAGCGGATCCCTGTTCGCTAAAAGAGACTGCAGACCAAACGGAGGAAAAAAATCCCTCCGCCAAGGGCGGAACACCACCTCCAGCCACAGCGTGGCACTCGCGGTCCGCCAGACCGCAGGCTGTCTTGCGTCCAGCCCAGTCCCTTCGACCGTGGCTACCAGAGCAGGTCCAAGTGCTCCAGGCTGGGAAGCAGTGTCCCGCGTCGCCCCTGCCCGTGCCCCTTCCCCTCCCCTCCCCAGGCCTGCCCTCAGGTATTCTATGTGCCTGACGCCCACGGGTCCCCTTGGGCTGGGTAGGAAGTGCCTCGGGCAGGAGGGACTTAAGCTCGGCCAGCGCTGCCCCTCCTATCTGCGCACTTCTGACTCCTGGGTTGCTCCCACGTGCCAGTTGACCGACAGAGCAGCGGACGGGACCCTTGATACGGTACGCCAGGCTAGCTAGCCCTCACAAGAGGGCCATGCCGTCTGCTCTCAAACCACTTGAATCTGGCAGTGGGCCGAGGCGCACCGGAGCACCCCTCCCTGCTCAGCCCTGAGCCTCCCAGGCCCTTCGCTCAGGAGCAACGCTGCAAGCAGTGGCGAACCCAAGGCTGTCTGCACGCGAGCCCGTTGTTGTCGGCCACCCCATGCCGAGGCCACCGCGTGAAGTGAGGAGGTGACTCCAGGCCGAGACCGCCTGAGCAGTGGTGCCGGGCAGGACGCCGCCACCGCCAGGCCGCAAAGTGGGCGTGGTTGCGGAGCTTGGGGGCCAGGCCCTGGCAGGAGGATGCTACTCCCAGCCAACTGCACGCGGGGAGGAGCTGGCATGGGCAGCAGGACGGTGTTGAGAGAGAAGGGCAGGAGGGAGCCAAGCGCCCAGGAGAGGTGCCTCGGTCAGGCAGACCTGAGATGCGGCCATTGGCACGGCGAACCCGGCAGCAGAGCGGAGGAAGAAGGCAGCGAGAGCGGGGCGCTGCTTTTCCGACCCCTTCAGGATGCATGACGTTGCCCGTCCGAGGGGTGTCATTGGTCGAAAGCGGACTCGGGGAACGCAGGGCGGTGGGGGCGGGGGGCATCTTTATTCAAGACTGGTCCTAAACTGTCGAACGCGATTCTATAGCGCCAGCGGCGCTGGCGAGCTTATCCGAGCCGCGAGCTGCGCGTGCCGGCCGGCGGCACACGGTTTCCCAAATAGGTTAGACCCAGGGCGGTGGGCCACGCGACCACGGCCCGGGCTGCATCCGGCAGGGCGCCACGTGGCCACGGCCGAGTTCTCCTGGGTTCTGCGCGGAGAACAGAGCGCACCGAACGGGGGGCATCTTTATTCAAGACTGGTCCTAAACTGTCGAACGCGATTCTATAGCGCCAGCGGTGCTGGCGAGCTTATCCGAGCCGCGAGCTGCGCGTGCCGGCCGGCGGCACACGGTTTCCCAAACAGGTTAGACCCAGGGCGGTGGGCCACGCGACCCCGGCCCGGGCTGCATCCGGCAGGGCGCCACGTGGCCACGGCCGAGTTCTCCTGGGTTCTGCGCGGAGAACAGAGCGCACCGAATCGCCACGTGCGAATTGCGCTGCCAAGCGCGGGCTCGCAGGAGCTCGTCTGAGGCGGTGCCGGAGCTTTAGAGCTCGCTCTCTGCGCCTCCTGCTCTCGCCCAGCGCTGCGTCCTCGGGGGCTTCTGGAACGCATGGTGTTCCGCTGCGCAGCTGGGGGGATTCCGCTCCCTGGGGGGATTTAGACGAAGACTTGGGCTCTCCGGACTCTGAAGGCAACCTCGCCCCCCAATCTCTCGACTTCCAAGCCTAGGCCTCTGTCTTCAGTGCCTGCTGTACACTCCACGACTCCTCTTCCGGCCCTCCACCTGGCCTGCAGGTGACACGCTAAGCTAGACGCCCTTGTTGCTGGCCCTTCCCCTCCAGCTCCTGTTCCCCCATGCTCTCGGCTGTCGTGCAGAGCACAAAATTCCCTTCCCAGGGCACATGCAGAGCACCTGATGTGCCCACTCACTGGGCATTCATGTGGAATTATCCCACGCACTGTGCCCCACCTCACCCCCCACCCCCCGCATCATTACAGAAGGCGCACGACACACCAAGGTAGAGCACACGCAGAATATGTGACACCCTGCCAGAGCACTCGCGGGGCCCTGCTTCTGCGGGGACAGTGAAGCTGGACCACCCAGTGGGCTACACGTGCCCGCACGCTTGGAGATGGCGGTTTTGTCCCAGGTAGCGACTTTGAAGACCCAGACCCGAAGGAAACTGGCTGCCATGGAGTGGACGCTGATGCACCGTGACCCAGTGCAGGTCTGAGATTCTGTACAGGAGTAAACACGCCGTTTTTCTCCGGAGTGAATTCGGGCGCTCCCATCATGCTCCCTAGACCAAGTAGCCATATCCTGAGCTCAAACAGGCTTGGGTTCATAGCAGAGCTGGAGTGCCTGAGTTGCTGTCCTAGGTGCAGGTAACACTACTCAGAAACTACCACCAGGCAAGGTGGGACTTGAGTGGCCCCCCCAGGCTCTCTCGTTCGCTTAGGGATTCCAGTTGCCCTGACCACCACCACTGTGGTCACTCAGCCTTCCTGTGGGTTACTGTGCGGCTCGGAGCTCTGACACCCTATTTCAAGCTCCAACAGGGTCACCTGTGGCCGGGCAGGTTTCAGCACAATTTCAGACACAATGGGCTTCTGAACCAGCCAATGCAAATCTTGTGGCCCCGGGACAGCCACGTACAGCCCATGGCATTCTGGCTCCCACTGTGCCTAAAACTGCCTGTGGGCGTGGCTCTGATTTGCACAGCAGATGGAGCCAAGCATGGGCCCCGTGAATGGGGGGTGAGGGCAGCTACAAGGTAAGCAGCTTCACACCACCAGCCACTCAGTCTCCGAAGCCCACAGGGCCAGTCTCCAGTCTGTCCTGCAGGGTGTCTATGAGCTAGCCTGTGCTCGATGGATAGCAGTGACTGAGTAAGTCTAAGGGGTGACTTCCCGTTAGACAGGTGTCCCTGCAGCTCAAAAGACTAGTCACAGCTTGCAAGTGGGGGTCCCACTGGGTCGGGCCTGGAGAGACCCCGAGTGGGGTCCAACTCAGCGGACAGTCAGGCCAGGCATCTTCCATCCAAAACCAGGACTGAGAGGAAGAGAAAAGGAGGGGGAGGGGGGAGCAGAGGACAGGAGGAGAAGTAGGGGGGAGAAGAGGTGGAGGGGAGGGGGAGGGCCAGAGGAAAGGGAAGAAGGAGAGAGAGGAAAGCAGGCCCCTCCCTGAGAAGAGAAGGGAGGAACAGCAGAGGGTGGGCTTCTCCCGCCACAGCCCATCCCCCCACTGAGTGGGCAGCCCCAGCCCCCACATCGGCCCCAGCCGCTCCAGCGCCGCCCCTCCAAAGCGCCTTTACGGTTTCGCTTCCAGTGAGAGGAAGTGGGGCCTGGGAGGCCCAGGCCCCGCGCGGGTCGGTCTCTTTTCTGGAGGGGTGGGGGGAGGGTTTTACGAGGGCTGGCGGGGCCTTGGTAGGAAATAGCCACCCTCCGTCCAACCAAAACAACCTGGGGGAGTGACAATAATTGGCTTTGGAAACAGGAAACAGAAAATGCTCAAACCAGCTCTGTGCCCCAGGCCCCTCCCAGCCGAGACCCCCTCCAAGGGCCAGACCGGACAGGGAGGCAGGGCCCTTGCTGCAAGGGGATCACGGTGGCCAGCCACGACCCCCCCCCCCCACTTGATGCAGCTTCTCAGAATACACTGGGGGCACACCCCACTTGCACTTGCATACCCAACCGCGGGCTGCGCTGGGGTGGGGGTGGGCCGTCTGCCTCAACTCGAGACCATGAGGTCTCCATCTGTGCTTGGCCCCGTGATGGGCCCCACTGGCCGGGGCTGGGCCTCCAGAGGGCTCAGAGACCAGGAACAGCAAAGCCAGGGCAGGGGGAGGGGGACAAAGTCCGCCCACACAGGGGCCTCTCTCCCCCTTCACCATTCCCTCCCCCAGCAGCTGTCCTCTGGGCCCCACCCAGTCATCGTCCCTCCCCTGACCACCGTCCTGTGGCCGCCATCTCAGGCAAACTCCTCACTCGCACGCACACTGACCGTTCTCACCATGCTAGGCCCGGCCATAGGGGCAGGGGGAGAGGGGCTCCTTTCTAGGCTACACTCACGAGGCCTGTGTTGGTTGGGCTCAGTCCCCATCATGGGCCAGTGTTCCAGAGCCGCACACAACTCCCCCGCCCCCCCACACGCACACAGCCTCAGCCTGCCACAGAGTCCCAGTGTTACAGTCCACTGAGTTCAACAATGGGGCGAGGGGAACCATTCTCAGCGGGCATCTTGGCGCTGCGTTGTTGGTACCCCCATTCCCCACTGCAATACCTCAGCTACCTCTCCTGCCACCCACATCTGCGCCAGCTCATACCTCTGCACCGCTTCACCTGCCATCTCTGTCCACGTCTGTGCCACCGCCACTCTGTGCCCTTCTCTTGCCATCCACGCCCATATGAGCACCCACCTAACCTCCACGCACCTCTCCTGCCATCCACATCTACAGCTGCGCCATGTCAGAGCGCCTTGCACCTCCCCCACCATCCACGTCTGTGCCACTTCAGAGCCGCGCCTCTCTCCCGCCACCCACGTCCACGTCACCTCGACTCTTTGCATCCCTCCCACTATCTGAATTCACTTTCCAGGTATCTCAACTCCGCGCCCCCCTCCCACCATCTACATCTGCGCCACCTCGGAGCTCAGCGGACTTAAGCCGAAATCCTAGGACAGAGGGAGCTGTCCACCGCGGTGGTGCGCACGCGCCACGGCGCCGAGCTAGCGGTGTCTCCATTCACATCTGCATGGTCTCCTCCAAGCTCCGAGGCCCTCTTCCAACATCTTACTGCTTTCGTGCCACCGCCCCATGTCTCCTCGCCACTGAGGAACCTGGCTTTCTTGCCTGCCCCTTACGCAGTCTGGGTCCAGGAACCATTCATTCACCCGGAGGGCACCTTGGTTTGTTGAGGACGGAAGGCTAGCCAGCTCGAGTGTAGCTGTGTTTTATTTGAGGGGAGGAGGGAGTAGGGAGTGCATTTCCTTCCTGAGAGGGGAGGTGACATGACTTTGTGACAACATGGTGGACAGAGCCTGAAGTGTGCGAAAACCCAGGACCAGACCCCAAGGAGAGAATGAGTCCCAAACTACCACCATCTTGCGATTATTGGGAGCACAGGGATGAAGGCGTCAGCTCCGGAGACTGCACGTGCAGGGACACTTCCCCGTGAGCTTACCCTGGAGTTGACCGCGCAGTCAGTAGTCGGGCTTCCAGCCAGGCGAGACTCCAGCCACCAAACAGGTAAAACGCACAGAAGAGCAGTGGTGGTTTTTTGTTTTTTGTTTTTTAACTCAAAGGCACTGAATGAAAGAATGGGGCCCTGTCCTGAGAGTTTGCTCTTTCCACTTTGTGAGGGGGAAAGAACTCTTTTGTGCAATGTGGAAAAAGGAAATTTTAACACAAGCCAAACCCCACCCACTTGTGAGAAACCCAGGTGGAATTCATTGCCCAAAAAACCCTAAACCAACCAACCCAAATCCCCCTTAACCCATTCAATCCAAACTCTAACAATGTCACACTCAACATGGAAAGGTTTTCAGCTTCTTCTTCTTCCTAAAAATGACCAGTTGATTAAGAGCACCACACACTTTCGGAATGTATTGGCTCACATCTCCCAGCCAAAAATGTCAGTTTGAGTCTTAACCTCTTACAGTTCTTAGCATGTGATGGTGTGGACACAGTAGATGCGGGCGGCTAACGTGAGGTCCTGCCAGAGGAGGGACGTCAGAAACCAACTGAAGTCGGATCCCTCACGTGGGGACAAGAGTTGAACTTTACCCAAAGCTTTTGGGTTTTGTTCTTGGCTCCTGAGAGATAACCTCTCAGACCTTGGAATTCCCCAATGATTGAAGTGTCTTTGAAACCTGCAGACCACACCTGAGGGCTTTATGCTAATCAGGTGACTCAGCTGGGGACTGGCCAAGCCAGCAAGATGCAGTGGGTGTTATCTGCCAACTGCAGGGACCCGGCTGGTGGTGGGGTTAAGTGAAGGGGGTCCTGGTTCTAGTTTCTGGACAGGAAGCTCCGTGAACTCCCTGGTTGGTGAAGGACAGGCCATTTGTAGGAGGACGGAGTTGCCTTCGGCTGCGTGACTCACGGCAGCCTCATGTCCAACAAGCAAAATGGTGCCCAGGGTCACGGTCATGATCTTTGGGGCATTTTGTTGTGCCCCTCCCCCTCACGGAGGGTGTTCTCCGTTTTCTATGACATCCCTAACTTTTCTTTTTTTGGGGGGGACATCACTGCCCTCTGGTGGTGGAAGTCATCCCTAACTTTTCTAAAGATACAGCCCTTCTCTGAAGATGGGGGTTGTCTTCCTGAAGCAGTACCCAAAGTAAGCTAGACAGAGCCTCTTCCTCCTCTTGCTTTAAAGAGGAGGCTGGCTGCATTTCTCCCAAGACCGGATCTGTTCATTCTTTTGGCAGTCCTCAGTATATTCAATATTCTTAGCCAATAGCATAGTTCAAATTCCTCTTTTCTCCTTTCTTCCCCTTTCACCATGCAACTTTACACACAGCTGAGGCGGCTGATGGGGAGACTGGTTAGCTTTTCCTTTCCTTTTTTAACCAGGGTTTTAAACTAGTTCTTTCTCTCCAGCCGCTCAGAATTTGCAACATCTATCCCAGATCCACCAAGTCAGTATCGACCATGTGAGCAGATCCCCCCAGAGGATGCTTACAGAGATCCCCAGGTGGCTCCTTAGTCACTGTAAGCAGCACCTGGGGGCCTACTTGCAAGGTTGATGGACTGGGGGGGGGGGGAGATCTGGGAGGGGAAGGAGAATGCAAATTCTCTGCAGGAGTTCAACTGGGCCATCAGCACTTTAAAGAGCAGCTAGGCCTACCAGAATGCTTATTTGTTTTCTCCACCTAGATGGGTGACCTCAGGGACAGGCGTTGAAGGGTCTGGCACCCCATCTGGAGCCAACTGGTTAGAGGCAAGGGTGCCTCTCACATGGCTGCCCTCTGAGGACAGAGCTCTCCGTCCAGCTCTGGGTTTGGGGGTCGAGGAGAAGTGGCTCAGAGTGGAACAGACTCAGATTGCTAATCGATTGATTCAGAGATGATTCGTGGGGGTGGAATTTTATATCCTCACACCCAAAGCAGTGAGCCTACACGTGCAGCGTAAGGTATTGATTGCAGCAGTGCAGCCACCAGACCAGAGTGGCTAAGAATTTACAGGATCTTCTAAAGGAGGCAGGAAGGTTCTCTCTCTCTCTCTCTCCCCACCTCCCTCCCTCCTTCTCCCCCTTCTCCCCTCCTCCTTCCTCCCTCCCCCTTCCCCCTCCCGCGAGGCTTTCGGAGAGAGCGTGGCCGGCCAACACCCTGGATTCAGTAGGAAACAGATCCCAGCGCCTGAGAATAAACGTTCTTAGCGCCACGCGGGGAAAGGGAACCCTGGTCACTCTCTGGCCCGCGGACGTCTTCTGGACAGATGTGCGCAACCCTTCCATTTGGGAAAACTGTGAGGGGTCAGGCTTGGCCTCCAAGCAGGAAGCCCACCCTAGGGAACCCCGAGTGGACCCTCCCGCGCGGATCTGACCCCGGAGAGAAGCAGGCCGCTAAGCGGCACAGCCAGAACCAACACCCGTCCGCCCAAGGCCGATAGAAGGGGCAAAGGAGGGGCAGCCGGTCGGTCTGGGCGGTCCAGGGCTCCACGCCGACTGCGGGGTTGGAGGCACGCAGTTAGGCGCCGAGTGGTTCTAGGGCGGAGCTGGGCCTGGCCACACGGCCAGGGACAACCCCGAAGGCCTTCCCCGAAGAGCGGGGATCTGTTGGCTTGAGGGGTCCGTGGGCGGGCGGGCGGGCTGCCTGCCACCTACATGGACCTAACTCCCTCTTTTCCCAGCCCCGAGGGCTGTGCGGTGCGGGGTGCGCGCCCAGAGCCGGCCCTCCTGGGCCCAGAGCGCTCGCTGGGCGGGTCCTCGGCTTGCAGCGGGACTGCCTGACCTCCTACTGCACACTGTCCCCTCCCCCAGCCCACACCGCTGAGAGCCCACCCCCCACCCCTACCCCGCGCCCCACCCCACCCCCAGTCCACACCAACCAAGTACACGCGGCACCTCTCCGGCCGCCCGCGGGGCCCTTTCTCAGAGCCCCCCAACCCCACTCCACCGCACATACACCCGGGGACCGAGCCGCCCTGGGTCCGGTGGCCTGAACTGCCCACCCTCAGCCTGGCTTTCCCGTGAGCCTCGGGGCAGCGCCGGTGGTGGCCCGCCCGGGGTGGGGAGCCGCTGCCCCGCCTCTAACTCCGGCCATATTTGCTCGGCGATCGACTGACCCCAAAGGGAATGGAGGCCGGCCCTCCAGCCACCCACCCCCCCTGCTCCGAACCTCGGCCGCGCCCTACCTCCCGCTCCCAGGATGTTGGAGACCCCTACCCCTCCCGCCGCCCGCTACCCGCCCTGGCCCTGTGGGCCCTCTTGTTCCGGGCGGGAACGTCGAGGCTGGGGACAGCCCCGCCAGCCTTCCTGGTCTCCGCCTGGCGCGGCGCGGGTGCGCCCGTGGCCCCGGCCCGCGTGGCCCCGGCCCGCCTACCTGCTTGTCCCGCGCGCGGGGCTCCGCCTCCTCCGCGCCGGACCGGCCGCTGGCGGTCGCCGACACCACGAAGCTGTCCCCTGCGAGCGGACGCGCGGGAAACGGCACCGAGGGGGAGGGAGACGCTGTCAGCCCCGGGGGCCGCCGCTCGGGGGGCCGCGCGCTCCCGGGACCCCGCGCTCCCGGGACCTCGCGGCCCGCCCGCCGAACCCCCGGGGCCGCGCCGCTCACCTTCGGGGCTCTCCCGGGGCTTGGCGGTGGCGCGCGAGGCCGGGGCCAGCAGGGACAGGGGCCCGGTGGCCCGGGCGCCGGGCTTGGACTGCAGCTTGCCCATGGCGCCGCGCTCAGGTGCAGGGACGGGGGACGGGGGCTGGGGTGGCGGGGCGCGGGGCGGCGGGCGGGCGGGCGGCAGGCACCGGCGGGGTGCGGCTGGCGGGGCCACAGCAGCGGCAGCGACAGCGGCCCGGTCCCTCTGAGGGCGCGCGCCCGCGGGCGGGGGCTTTAATGGGCCCCCGCAGCGCCCCCCGCGGCCGCCGCCCGTAGCGCACCCGCCGGCCGCCCCCCGCCCCCCGTCCGCTGCCCGCCGCCGGACGTGAGGGAACGTGGGGGCCCGAGGGGCACCAAGGAGGCCGCGGGACCGCCCCCCTGACGGCATCCACACACCGTAGCCAGCACCGGGCCACCACTTATGACCACGGGGACTCTTGGCCACCCCACCTCAGATCTAGAGTGGCAGAGGGACGCAGGGCTCTGCCCCTCCCTTGGAAGCGGTGACCCTGGGGCCTCCAGGGGGCTGTGGTCGGCTGGAAATGGTGGTGGAGGGAGCAGGGGAGGGGGTGGACTGGGTCTGGACCCGTGCAGCCTGCACCCTTCCTCAGAGACCTGGCAGAGACACACAGATGGGGGCAGCCAGGTCAGGTCATTCACTGTGTGGTGCACAGAAACCTGAAGACAAGTCCTGAGAGTCGACGTCCTGAGCTGTGGACAGGGGCCAGGCACAGCCTGCTGGGAGCTGGGGTGATCAGGAGTTATGTGCAGCCAGGTGCAGGCAGAAGACAGCAGACAGAGCAGATCTGTTCCCTGGGCTCCCTGACAGGGGTGGGGTGGGGGTGGGGTGTTTCGGGACTGCCAAAGGTGACCAAGTGTCCCCCAGTCACCAGCTCCATGGCTGGGCCCACCGGGCTCCTTCTATGGGTCTGAGTGGGCTGACCAGTGGAGCCCCACACTGTGGGGGTAGGGGGCGGGGGCAGGGTGAGGAGAAGTCTGCTGGAGTTGGAGCTGGTGGCTGGGGGGGCGGCGCCCCCAGTCACTTGGCACTTCATCTTGGTGTCCCAGCTCCACCTCTGCCCACTCCTCCCTCCCTGCACCCCAGGCAGAAAGCCCAGTGCTGCTGGGCTGCTGGGTTCTAGGCTATTTGGGGATGGGGGGGTGGTGGTGGTGGTGGTGAGACTTCCAGCCTGGTCACACCCAAGCTGATTGCAGACACCAGCCCTGAGGGGCACCTGCAGGCCTAGTCAGGGGTCCCAGACTCTGCAGATGGGTGGTCACCAGTGCCAATGCAGCCCCAAACCAGGCAGGGTCATGAATTCTTCCAAAATGGGGCCTTGGGCCCCCAGCAGCCTCATCTCTCTGCCCTAAGTGAGCACAGTCCACCCTCCCAGAGCTGAGGCCCCTCTGCTTGAGTCAGCCACGCCTTACTCAGCCACCAGCTTATGTGGGCTTTTTTGGGGGACACCCACCGCCTGCTGGCCCCCAAAGCCTGTGAGATGTGGGGTCCTCTGGCATGGAGTGGCTGCACTTGCTCCCCTGGTTTGGTCAGTGAGGGGAGGCAGGTGGTGCCAGTCGGGCAGCAGGGACATCTGCCCAGGCGTCCCACCTCACCCCCTGGGCCGGCCAGACAGGCCTTGCTCAGGCCTCCCCAGCTTCCCGTCTCGGGGGTCCAACTTCAGCCCACAGGTGACCCACCGGTAGGATGAGAACCTTTGAGAGGCAGAGTCTACTGCTAGTCCAGGGGCCAGGGATACTGTTGGACTGTCAGAGCTAGGGGCCCTGGGGGCTTGGGGAGCCCCACCCTCCCCACGGCCCAAGCTCCTTCCCTCCCCTCCACCTCACCTGAGATGAAATCAGCTCTGGGTCTTTGAAGAGCAGGGCTGTGCCCACGCCTCCTCACATAACACTAATTTGCCTGCTCACCTATGTTCAAAGCTGCGTGCCCTATCTCATCTCGGCACCCAGCTCAGGGTGGGCCAGTGGCGGGGGCTTTGTGAGAGAGATGACCAGGCCAGTCCCCCCACCCCCACGCATCGCTGTGCCCGAGGGAGAGGCCAGCTGAGCCCCATGCACAGGCAACATCCCGACATCTAACAAGCCCCCCTGCCTGGCTCCCTGGGTCCCCATGCTTCTATCCTTGTTCCCTTTGATGTACAGCGTCACAGTGTCAAAGCCTCCAGCCCCACCCGAAGGCACCAGTTTCCTCCTGGGACCCATGCCTGGCGGTGGGCTTCCACGCCTCCTTTCTAGGGTTCGGCCCAGGAGCTCAGAGGGGTCACCCGGCAGAGTGAGGCCTCCTCTGAACAGACCTGTTCCCCTCCCCAGGTTTCAGCATCACAACATAAAAGCAAGTTTGGAATGACAAGTGCATGTATAATACCATTTCTACGACGTTGCCTGTTAAACCCTATTAAGCAGATTCCTAACATTGATACCCGGTTCCTGGCGAACCTGCGAGGTTGCCAAACCACCCGATCCTTAGAAGGCTAATTCCCCACTGAGCGCCAGCTTCCCCATCCTGGCCGCACGCAGGAGAAGAGTCCCACACAAAGGTACTATTAAATTTAATGACCCGCTGCGGCGGGATCTCACCCAGGAGGGACGGGCTCTGCTTTGTACTTGGGAGGAGGACAAAGCTGTGACCTTCAGGTAAACAGGCACGCACACTGGTGTCCCGGGGCTCCGAGGGCTCCCATGGACTGCCCCTGACACAATGCCAGGCAGGTGGAGGGTGCACACCAGAACAGCACACTCGCTTCCCTTTCTGGGGGTGAGACATTGTTGTGTTGGGGAGGCCACACTCAGTCCGGAGGTTCTGAGCATAACCTGTCTTTGCTCTTCCAGCTGGGGAGGCTCCAGGTAGCCCTGGGCTTGGGGCTGTGACACTCCAGTCTGTGCTTCGTCCCAAACACAGCCCCGTATCCCTCTACCTCAGGGGTTCTCCACCTTCCTCATGCCGTGACCCTCCCATGCAGGTCCTCATGTTGGGGTGACTCCACAACCCTAAAATTATTTCCGTTGCTACTGCATCACTGTCATTGTGCTACTGTTATGAATTGGGTGACCCTGTGAAAGGGTCGTTTGACCCCCAAAGGACTTTCTCACACAGCCCCCCATCCACCCTCCAGGGTGCTTTCCTTTGCCCCATATGCACGTGGAAGTTGGACATTGCATAAGGAAGACCACGTCGACAGTGGAACTCAATGCATTGGAAGGACAACACGTACTGGTGAAGAATTAGGAAAGCACCAGGGACTGTTCCTGATAGGCCAGGATGGACAGACTCCATCTCGCAGACTGTGGACGTGTTGTCAGGAGAGAGCAGTCCCTGGAGGAGGACACCCTGCTTGCTACAGCAGAGGGGCAGCGAGCGGAGGGGGAGGCCCTCAGTGAGATGGCTGAACACTGTGGCGGGATCGATGGGTTCCCATGTAGGGACACTTGCAAGGAGGACACAGGAGTGGGCGGGGTCTGGTTCCATTTTGCACACATTTGCGATGGGTAGAGCCAACTTGACAGCACCCGAGCATGGCCCAAACAAGTCCTGGTCACAAGTGCTGGGAGTTAGGACGTGAGCAGACCTTTTTTTGAGGATTTAATTTTTGCACCACCACCACCCCTCCTTCACAAACTTGCCAAAGAAAGGCAGCCCAACAGAAGCTCGAATTATGGCACAATATCATAGATGCCATGTGTAAGTAAAAGTCTCCTGAAGATGAGCCAAGCACGGTGGACAGGGAGCTGCCAGAGGTTCAGGCGGGAATCAGAGGAGAACGTGGAACAAGGGATATCATTGCTGATGTCAGATGGCTCTTGGCTCAAAGCTGAGAAGACCAGAAAGTAATGACTTGTGTTTATTGAGTCTATAAAGGTATTCGACTGTGTGGCTCATAACAAACTCTGGATTGTCTTGAGGAGAATGGGACTGTCCAGACCACTTGATTGTGCTCACATGGAACTTGTTCATGGATCAAGAGGCAGTTATGTGAACGGAACACCAGTGCTCGGTTTAAAATCAGAAAGGTGTGCCTCAGCATTGTGTCCTGTTTCCACGATTTTCACTCTGGACACTGAGCAGGTCGCCCGAGGACCCAGACTAGGTGGTGAAGAAGGCAGCATCAGGATCAGCATCAGGGAGGCTTATCAACAACCCATGGTGATGCAGGCAACCCAACCTTGTTGGCTGACAGTGAGGTGGACTTGTCGCCCTCGGGAATGAAGATCAAGAATTTCAGCTTCCAGTCTGGATTATAACTCAATGGAAAGAGGACCCAAACCCCAACTAGGATAATAGGTAGCATCTTGATAGTGGAGAAAAGAATGAGGTTGTCAGGGATTTTGTCTTGCTTGGACCCACAATCAATACGCATTGAAGCAACAGTCAAAAGGACAAGAGGCACATTGCATTTGGGCACAATCTGCTGCACAAGATTTCTTTTCATTATCGAAAAGCAAGGGAATTGCTTTGAAGGGTACGATGCACCTGACCCAAAGTCATTTTTAATCACCTCCCGGGCATGTGAGCCGTGGCCATGGAACAAGGAAGGCTGAAGGAGAACCGATGTGCATGGGTTATGGTGCTGGAGAGAGTAGAGAGAGCACCATGGACTGCTAGAAGGACAGACTGATCTCTCTTGGAAGGACAGCCAGAGGGTTCCTTAGAGGCAGGGACAAGGAAACTTCATTTGACATATTTTGGGCGTGTTGTCAGGAGAGACCAGTGGCCGGAGAAGGACCCCATGCTTGGTAAAGCGGGGGTGGGGTGGGGGGTAGTGCATGGAGGAACATCCTTGACAAGGTGAATTGACTGTGTCTGGAACAATGGCCAAGCCCAGAGCAGGTGGGAGCTAAGATCACGAAGCAAGGGGAAAACGGTTTTCTTCTCCCCCTTCCTCTTTAGTTTTATTGCAATAAAAGATGTATGACATACAATTTTCCGGTTTTGGGAACTTTTGTGTGTACTTTTTTTGGGGGGGGCATCACTGCTTTCTGGTGGTAGGAGTGGGAGGCCCAGCCCCACTGCTGGAATTGAACCTCCGTCCCAGTGGGCCGCAGTCCCACGCACAACCACTACACCACCGGGGCTCAGCCCTTTGTGTGTACTTTTAAGCATACAGTTCAGTGACAAGAAGGTTTGCTTGCCACGTTACGCAACTATCACCACTACCTACTCCCCAAGTGTCCATCATCCCAAACAAAAGCCCAGTAGTACCCACCAAGTCAGAGCCCTTCAACCCATCCCACCCCCACCCCATCAAAAACCAGTCCACACCAGTAAGAACCAGCTCACTGCATGGAGTTGATTTGAACTGAAAACCACCCTACCGGACGAGTGAAGACCGTTCCTGTGGGTTCCCAAGATGGACCATCTTTTGAAAACTCTGAAGTGGAGTCACACACATACACACAATTTCAGTCTCCTCTGAGTGGGCAGAATCAAGGTATCTTTCTGGATCCCAAGTGCTTTGTTCTAAGACAATACCTGGAGCTGTAGCGCAAGGGATTGAGGAAGCAGCCCAGGCACACAAAAACTTGTTGCTCTTCTTGTTGTTATGTGCCACCAGGCTGTTTCCGATTCATCACATCTCTATGCACAAGAGAAGGAAACACTGCCCGGTCCTCGGCCATCCTCCCCACCGTCGCTCTGCCTGAGGCCAGGCTGCAGGCGCCGTGTCCACCCGTCTCGCTGAGGGCCTGCCTCTGTCCCTGACCCTGCACTTCATCCAGCACCCTGTCCCTCTCCAGGGACTGCCCTCTCCTGACAACATGTCCCGTGCAGGGGGGGCGGGGTCTCGCCTCTCAGGAGCACTCTGGCTGGCGCAGCTGTCTTTTGGCATTCTTCTCCAGCACTGATTCCAATGCTCAGATTCGAGCTCGGTAATGCATGTTCAGAGTGTCTCCATGGACACCTTTGCTGTCATTCGGAGATGTTTTTCCTCGGTCAGCTCGGGCAATCCCAGAAGATCAGTGCCTGTATTTTTTTTTCAATGATTTTATTGGGGGCTCTTACAGCATTTTTTTTTTTATGGACATCACTGCCTCTGGTGGTCGTGGGCGCTACCCAGCTGCTGCTGGATTTGAACTGCCAAGCCCGCGGGCTGCAGTTCCATACTCAACCACTTACGCCACCGGGGCTCAGCCCCTTACAGCTTTTATAACATTGAATACATCTTTTGTATCAAGCATATTTGTATACATGTTGCCATCTTCATTTCCAACTGTTTTCTCCCTGAGCCCTTAGTATAAGCTCCTCTTTCCCCCTCTTTCTTTTTTTTAAAATAATTTTATTGGGGACACTTACAGCTATTATAACATTCAATACATCATCTGTGTCAAGCACATTTGCACACAT
The DNA here is from genome assembly GCA_004026705.1 of Nesogale talazaci. Taxonomy (NCBI): domain Eukaryota; kingdom Metazoa; phylum Chordata; class Mammalia; order Afrosoricida; family Tenrecidae; genus Nesogale; species Nesogale talazaci. Next base: position 2,425 of record PVJH01032454.1, on the reverse strand, counting down.
ATTGCCACATTCATTTCCAAACATTTTTCACTTGAGCCCTTGGTATAAGTTTCTCTTTAAAAAAAAAAAAAAAAGCTCCTCTTTCCCCTGCCCCCCTTTATAAAAAATGGGTACTCATACACCTCTCCTCACGTTCCATACATGCATCATTTGTATGCAGGCTTCATTTGCATACTTGTTGCCATCATCACTCTCAAAACATCCTCCCTCCACTTAGGCCCCCAGTTCCAGTTCCCCATATTTCCCTCCCTCCCCCATGAACCTTAAATAATTTACAAATTGCTATTTCATATCATTCACTGTCCAATGTGTCCCTTCACTCACTTCCCTGTTGGCCTTGCCCCAGAGAGGAGGTGATATGTAGATCCCTGAAATTGGTTCCCCCTTTCTACTCCACCATCCCTCCACCCTCCCAGTCTCACCACTCCCATCGCTCGTCCTGGGGGAACATCTATCCTAAATTCCCCATGTTTCCGACTCCAGTGTACATCCCCTGTTCTAGCCAGACTTTTCTGGCAGAACCGGGAGCATGAGAGTGGGAGGGTGGGAGGAAGCATTTGAGAACTAGAGGAAAGATGCGTATTTTGTTGTTACTACACTGTACTTTCACTGGCTCATCTCCTCTCCGTGCCTGTATTTTATCCGCTGAAAGCCTATGCGCCCAGCAGCAGCTAACCGTGAAGTTGATGGTTCACCCCTCCCACCCTCTGGGTGAGGAAGAGGAATAAGCCAGCAGCCCCAGAGATCATCGGTCACAGAGAGTGGCTTTGAGTGGGAATTACCTCCATGGCATGCCTGGGAGGGGAGGGAGTTCACAGGGACACAGAGCGCACGTCCTCACACAAAGAGGTGAGGTCTTCACGAGGGACGTTTCCCTGTCCCCTCTCTCCCTTGCTGTGGTGACCACCACGTGACAACACACAGGCAAGACAGCTCGTGGAGGCCCCTGTGAGAGCGAGGACAGTCCCCATGGCCCCTGCAGCAAGGCCACCTGAAGTGCACTCCTGCCTCCCAGCCCCCACTTCAGTCACAGCCACATCCTCGGACTAGGAGACAAGAGCAAGAGACGCAGGTGAGCTTTCCAGAGGCTCAGAAGCGGTAAGGGCTGGGAGCGTGGAGCCCAGCACGTGCCTGCCACGGGCAGCCCACACACTGAGAGCCCACTGGAGGAACTCTCCGTCTTTGGGGGAGTGGGGGCAGGTGGCACTGTCCTTCAAGCTGAGGGTGACGTCCACCAGGGTCACTGACTGTCCTGAGAAGGACAGGGCCCAGGTCGCAGAGACCCAAGGGCTGGGCAGCTGAGCTGGCCCAGGCATGGGGGGCGGTGGTGTAGAAGCTGTTTAGGCTCCTTCAACGTGGGGCTCTGTGGATGGCGTCTGGTTTGGGATCACCCTGAGCACTGGCAGCACCGGAGGGCCCTGGCCCTCTGCTGGGACATCTGCCATCTTGCTTTCCTCATCCCCAAGGGTGGGGAGCACACCCAGCAGGCTCCGTGGGTGCCCACCCCAGCCCAAACCTGCCCCTCCTGCTTCTGGCTCCAGGGGGCGGGGCTCTGAAGCATGGCTGGCCCTGCAGGCTGGATGCTGCGAGGCTGAGGCTGCGTTCTGATCCTGTAGGGCAGGCCTCTCCACAGAGTCTGTTTACGGACACTGGACCCCTGCCTTGAGCGGTGTCCCTCAAGTAGCGGTTTCCACTGGGAACCTGGCTCAAACCCTTACTTAACATTCTTCTCTGGTGTCCCCTTTAATCATGCCGTGGCCACAAGCAGCCTGACAATTTTACCTGAGATGGCAGCATACAGCCAGAGGGCTGGCGTAGGAGACCTGGGGAAGCTTGGGGACAGGGCGCACTAGTGACGCCAGTGGCAGGCAGTGTCATGGCAGTGGTACATGGAAGTGTGGCTTAACCCCAGGTGGGGGGCCTGTGAGAGCTGTCACCTGGCCAAGGGGCCTGCCTGATGGCTTAGAGGGCACTTCCTTCAGGTGACCCCTCTCCCCTAGTGCTGCCCTGACTTGACCAGCCCCTCAGGTCTAGCCACAGCGCCTGCAGGACTTCACCTGGTTTCTGGAAAGGTGTGTTGTTGCTTCACAGAGAACCTCGGACCTGCTGCCAGGCTCAGACTGCTACTGGAACAAAGGGGAGCAGGAAGGGGAGAAGGGGTGCTGTAGAGGGGGGCGGCTAGCAGGAGAGGGGACAGGGCTGTCTATAGAGGGGTGTAGCAAGAGGGGGTGTGGCCGTCTGTCAAGGGGCATGGCTAGTTGTGCATGGGTGGGTGGGGCTCTGAGTGGGTGTGGCTAGCAGAAGGTGGGCAGGGCTGGTGGTAGCAGTTGGAGCTAGCAGGAGAGGGGGTGGAGCTGAAGGGACAGGGGATGGAGCAGGAAGGACAAGTGGCATGGCTGGCAGCTCCTGGACAGTGGGGGTGATT
>PVJH01032453.1:0-22762 GCA_004026705.1 Nesogale talazaci | reverse complement strand
GTTCTGCTGCAGAGGGCTCTGGCCCACACTCGGCCCAATTCCCCGCAGAACTGCCCCTTTTAGGGGCTTCCATTTTGCCGGTGCCGGCCCCCCTCTACCTTGGAAAGAACCATTTGTCTCTGTTTCTCTCAATCATGGTACAGCTGTCTCCAGGCAGCTCAGGGTCTCCTTGGAGGTCAGTCAGGACGTCTTTCCTGAGTCTCCTCTTAGTGAATCCTCCTGTTTATAAAATCTCTGTCCTTCCCACTCACAGCGCCTAAAGAGAAGCAGTCTCTCTCCTCGGAGCCACGTGAGGTCCATGGTGACTGTCCCACGGGGTTTCCAAGACCCTCATCTGACAGGCAGGCTGCTGCATCTTCCTGCAGAGGGCCTGGGGAGGTTGAACTGCTGACCTTTTTTTTGTTTTTTTGTTTTGTTGTTTTTTAGGGGGGGGGGGCATCACTGCTCTCTGGTGGTGGGAGTAGGAGGCCCAGCCCCACCACTGGAATTGAACCTTCATCCCAGTGGGCCGCAGTCCCGCGCACAACCACTACGCCACCGGGGCTCAGCCCTGAACTGCTGACCTTTGGGGGGACTAACCAATATGCTGCCTTGTCGCTTTCCGAGTTAGACAACATGAGCCACTTGGAGCTCTGTCCCCCACATAGCACGCTGCATCCCCGTTTACCCACCTTCTGAAATGCCACTTAACTCCCAAGAGCACTGCTTACCCGTCCCTTCCCCCAGACCACGGCACCAGCTCCTTGTTCTGTTCTTTCTAGCAGACTTCTGGACCCTTCTTCTGGTTCCGCCTTGTTCAACAAAGGGAAACCGGAACAGACCCACATTTCTGAAGTGTGGGTGAGCGGGGTTGGTCCCCAGAAAGGGGGCGAGTCAGTCTCCCTCTTAGAAAACAGGAGCAGGGGGGCTGAGCCCCGGTGGCATAGTGTTGTCCGCGGGACTGCGGCCCACTGGGACGGAGGTTCAATTCCACCAGTGGGGCTGGGCCTCCTACTCCCACCACCGGAGAGCAAGTGATGCCCCAAAAACAAACAAAGAAAAAGAAAACAGGAGCAGGTTGGGTGTTTCATAGCCTCCAGACCTCCTCAGTGGCAGAGTAAGAAGTCACGGTGTCCTGCCCCCAGGGGCCCGTACTTGGAGTGTGTGCCTCACAGTCCTGGCCCATTCCCACATCAGGCTCCCCAAACCATTCACTTGGGCTCTTCTTCACCGCCCATTTCAGGGCTCAGCTCTGTGGTTTTTCCCCTTCCAGAGGCGGTTCACCTTCACCCAGAGTGTAAACCTCTATGCTGGTTGCGCTCCTTCCCATGACAGACCCGGTGTGAAGGCCTTCCTCCCTTGGGCCTCCAACTGTCACGATCCATTCCCCCTCAGCAGAAACAAAGACAGCCTCTTACCCGCCCCATCCCCAATGACAGTCAGTGCTGCTCTCTGGATCACACCGCCTGGCCTATCCCTCCTCCCTCCGCCAGCTGAGTGCAGGGTGGCTTTTTCAGTGCAGGAGCATTTTAAGCCAGGGGTTGGCAAACCTTTGAGATGGAAGAGCCAGTTCCTCAAAATGTTTAGCAATTATTCAAGAGCCACAGAAACATTTAAAAAATCATTTTATTGGGGGCTCCTACAACTCTTACCATATGCCAGCCATCCGTCCATCGCATCCAGCATATGTGTGCATTTGTGGCCCTCCTCATTCTCAAAACGTTTGCTTTCTACTTGAGCCCCTCATTTTTCACCTCCCTCCCTGCTCCCTCCTCCTTCCTGAACCCTTGATGATTTATAAATTATTACTACTTTGTCATATCTTACACTGTCTGACATCTCCCTTCATCCACTTTTCTGTTGTCAATCCCCCAGGGAGGAGGCTTGTAACCTGTTCTCCCTTTGCTCCACCTTCCCGATAACGTTTTTTTATAAACAAACCACCATCATCTGACTAGTATCCTTTCAAGTTTTCCTAAATTGAACTATGATAGTTTTATTTTCCATTTCACTTTAAGAGTCACATAGGTGTACATGTCAAAAGAGCCCCAGTTGGCCAGGCCTGGTTCCAAGCCCTGCAGTCTCCCATGGAGGCGGCCTAGTGGAAGCCTGCTGGGTGCCGGAGCAGGCCGGGCTGGAGTTTGTTCAGGTTACTGACGTCAGCAACAGTGCCTTACTCCATCAGCAGCTCACGCCAGAGGCTTCCCTGGCACAGAATCCTGATAGTGCCGACCCCGTTGACTGCCCCACACTGTAGGGACCACCCCTGAGGGCCTAAGGCGCGGGACTGTGTGCCAGCCACCTCTGAGCATCCTGGGAAGACTGAAAGGAACTACTTCTGTCTTCAGCTTGTTTATTTTAGGGGTGATCATGTGTGACAGGGAGCTGTTTAAGCTCCAGTACCCCACCCCCAAATATTTTTTACATCCTGAAAGATGAGAACAAGGTCGCATCTATGCGCTGTCTTTGAAGGAGTCTCTTTTTTTGGGGGGTTGGGGGCATCACAGCTCTCCGGTGGTGGGAGTAGGAGGCCCATCCCCACTGCTGGAATTGAACCTCCGTCCCAGTGGGCCGCAGTCCCGCGCACAACCACTACGCCACTGGGGCTCAGGCCTCTATGTGCTTTCATAACCGCAAGGCCGAAAGTTCGAACCCACTAGACACTCCAAGGGAGAAAGGTGAGGCTGTGTGCTCCCATAAAGAGCGACAGTCTGGGAACTTTATGGGGCCGGGATGAGGACATTTTTTTTCTGTCAAGGATCGTTTAGATATTCCTGACATCATTCCCGGGCCACACAGGTCAATGATTTGATTAGTTCACCCCGTAACGTGATGATTCTGGAGCCTGGGTGGTGTGGTGGTCACACGTCGGACTGCTGCAGCCAGACCAGCAGTTCAAAACCTCAAAGCCAGGGCCCGCTCTGAAAGGCTCTCCTCTTAGAGTTACAGTATGGGAATCCCAGAAGGGGCCCCCCGCCCCCCAGGGCGTGCTGTGAGTCGGCGTGTGAGTGATGGCCGGGACGCGGCTCTGGGGAGGCGGGTGATCTTAGCTGGTGTGGCTGATTTTGCCGCTTGATGTCTCAGCACCGACTCAGTGGCAGTGGATTATAGTCAGACGGTGGCCGGCACTGTGTTTTCTAACCGGTAAAGCACTTACAGATCTGTCCTTGATCCAGGTTTCCAGGTGAGGCTCTGGAATCCAGAAAGCTCGTTCCTGTGGACTCTGGCGGGGATGGGCAAGGGCTAGGACAACCTTTGAGCACATTCCCCTCCTATCAGTAAGGAGACACGGGGAACAGGCCTTGGGATGAGTTCAGGGAGTTGGAGAGCCTCCGCCTGCTTGTAGTAGGGACACCTGGAGTTAGTGATGAGTTACTGGTCAGATAGCCCCTTGGAAATCCAAGGGATAGAAAAAAGGCCTTTGGGGAAAGCCCCTCCCTGTTGCACCAGCAGCAGTGGTCTGTATCTTTTCTCAGCCCTTCTCCTGCCTGGTTATCCTGGAAGCTGCTCAGTGCCTTTGATCTTGGCGGAATAGAGCTTCAGCTTCATTGTATCAACGTACTGGGGAGGGGGGTGGGGAGGGCAGGGATTGTTTTTGTTTCTTTTGTTTTGTTTTGTTTGGGGGCGGGGCATCACTGCCCTCAGATGGTGGGAGTATTAAGAGAAGGGTTTGTTTTTGTTTTTTTGTTTTGTACGTACTGTGTTTTAATGTGTCCCCACACCCCACCGCCCTCCTGGGAAGGAGGAAAGCCAGGGAGCTTCTTGGAAGCAAGGGTGGCCGGACTTTACCTGAGAACTTGGGCATGTGATCTCCGGGGAGTGGGTCGGGGAGGTCACGTCTGCTGAAGCCCAGGGTCGGCCCGCCCCCCCAGAGAAAAGGGAGAGCCTCCCGAGATGGGGTGACCCGGTGACAGCGGCAGGGGCTTCCCCGGGGCACGGAGGGGCTGGGTGTCGTGAGTGCATCCGACATCCATGGCGGGCCGCACGTCTGCTCTTCCCCCCACCCCCGGCTCACCCCCGGCTCTCCGCGAGCGCAGAGAGAAGTCGCCAATCGTAGCAGGAGGCTGGGTCCATGAGCGGGGCCCTGGAGGACGTTTGTTTCTTCCGCACTCGGTGGGTGGAGACTTCCATCTGGTTAGGCACCCATGGACTCAGGTGTGTTCCAGACGGTGCCTGATTTGGGAAGTGTGTTTCTGCCATGGCTTTGTGAAGAGCTCGGTGTCCCCGGGGGCTGTGGTGGAGGCCAGTCACGCTGATGACACCGTCTCCGGGTCCCCGGAGCCGACTCAAGCAGCAGATGGTGAGGGAAGGGGAAGGCACAGGCAGCAGACCCCCACCCCCCAGCGGCCCGCCCCTTGATGGCGTCCCTCCCGCAGCCTTGGGGAGCAGTACTACAAGGACGCCATGGAGCAGTGCCACAATTACAACGCCCGCCTCTGTGCCGAGCGCAGCGTGCGCCTGCCCTTCCTGGACTCGCAGACCGGCGTCGCCCAGAGCAACTGCTACATCTGGATGGAGAAGCGGCACCGGGGCCCAGGTGAGACAGGAGCCCGGCCGCCTGCCCGCCACGCTTGGTGGTCTGCGCGTGGAGAACGGGGACCCGGGCAGGTGGGTCCCGGCCAGCAGCTCTGCTTTCTGCCTGCCGGCCTCCCGGAGGCCCCTGGACCTGCCTTTGCCCCACGTTTATTTTCCCGGCCACAGACCAGCCTTCCTCCACACTCGAGTTAGCGCTTCCCTCCCTCTGGAACTCCAGGGGCGACTCCTCCGGGCAGTCCCTCGGCCGGCTCTCCTCGACTGACCGCTCTCCTCCCACAGGCCTGGCCTCGGGGCAGCTGTACTCCTACCCTGCCCGACGTTGGCGGAAAAAGCGGCGAGCCCACCCCCCGGAAGACCCCCGCCTCTCCTTCCCTTCAATTAAGCCAGGTGAGGGGCACCCCTCCCAGCTGCAGGGGCAGAGCACCTGCTCTGAGCCCCAGAGACGCCCCCTAAATAAGAGGGGCGTCCCCCTGTGAGGGGCTTGGTCTCCTCGGGGAGGCGGGCGGGCAGACCAGCAGACAAATGGCCGCGCCTGGGCACCGGGCGTCTCTCGGTTCCTGAGCCTCCCGAGAGCAGCAGGCGGGGACGGGCCTGTGCGGCCGGGGAGTCCAGCCTGTGTTGCCCTCACGGCCCCGCCCTGGCTTGCAGACACAGAGCAGACCTTGAAGAAGGAGGGCCTGATCTCGCAGGACGGCAGCAGCTTGGAGGCCCTGCTGCGGACTGACCCCCTGGAGAAGCGAGGCGCCCCCGACCCCCGAGTGGACGACGACAGTCTGGGCGAGTTTCCTGTGACCAACAGCCGGGCCCGGAAGGTGGGAGCCTCGCCCTCAAAGTGGGAAGTCGCCCCCGGTCAAGAGTGTGGGCGGGCGGGCGGGCGGGCGCTCCCGCAGTGCTGGTCCTGCTGCATCCCCGCCGGCCCTGGGCCGATGGGCTGTGCTGCCATCCTGCCGCCTTTGCTGCCCCATCCCTCTGAGCGTGAGCGCTCACTCACCCGCCCAGCGACCTTTTGGGGGCGTGCGTCTGCCTGCAGGGGCCGCTGAGTCCCCGTGTCCGAACAAGGCTCCGGGCCACCAGCGACCTGCTTCCAGCGCCTTCTCTCCCTTTGTGCGCGGCCTTGCTGCCCTCTCTGCTGTCAGGGGTGGGAGGTCGCCACAGAGCAGTCCAGAGCAGGAGCACTGGTGGTGCCCGCGGGGGGGGGGGGTTGTTAAGGGGGACCTGCTGGAGTCCGGGGGAAAGCTGGATGACGTGTGGCCGTTGATGTGGTCCCTCGGAGATGGTGGCGGGGGCTCCTTGAGGAGCGGCGCGGAGCACTGGGCCCGGAGTGCTCAGGGCCCAGACCTGAAGGAGACCCGGGCTTCTGGGCCAACAGCACCCAGGGGAGCCTCTGGGTGCACGGGGGTCCTGCCCATCCTGATCCTCCTGTCCACTCAGCGGATCCTAGAACCCGAAGACTTCCTGGACGACCTCGATGATGAAGACTATGAGGAAGACACCCCCAAGCGCCGGGGCAAGGGGAAGGCCAAGGTGAGGGGCGGGGCTCCTGGACTGGATTTCCTGTCGCTGCCTTTCCTTCTCGAGTGAGCCTCCTGCTCCTTGTGCGTGGCAGGGTAAAGGCGTGAGCAGTGCCCGGAAGAAGCTGGACGCCGCCATCCTGGAGGACCGAGACAAGCCCTACGCCTGTGACAGTAAGTGCCTCCCCGTGGGCGCGGGGCCTTGCCTTGCACCATGTTCCTGCTCAGAACCTGGGACGGGGTCGTGGTAAATTTGCCCGGATCTCTGCCCTGCTCCTGCTGAGTGGTTCCCCTAGCACCCGTGGGAGGGCGGGCCTGCCTGCCTCTGCCACGCCTGGGGAGGGCGGGGTGCTGCATGCCGGCCTGCACTCCCTGCTGCCCTCTGGCGGATGAGCAGGTGAGGGGGTGGGCCCACAGCCAAGAGGCTGGCCTTTTCAGGAGGGGCCCCGCACCGAGATGCTTGTGTCTGTTCTCCCTCTCTTCTCCAGCTCACCGCTCGTTCTCTCTCTCTCTCTCTCTCTCTCTCTCTCTCTCTCTCTCTCTCGTTGGCTCCCCTCTCCTGTTGCTGCTGCTCCCGTCTCCGGCGCTGTCCAGGCCTTCTCTCACGACTTGTCTTTCTGTCTTTCAGATAGTTTCAAACAAAAGCATGCCTCGAAAGCGCCCCCGAGAGGTAGCTCTCGCGACTGTTCAGACTTGGTTTTCCTATCCCTCCTCCCTCCGCCCTGGTTCCTCCTGCCTCTCTCATTTCCTGTGACGCTCCTTGACTTCGGAGTCCGGGGAAGGGCTCGAGAATGAGAGTGGGGGGGCGGGGGCCCGCTCTCCCCGGCCACACAGTCCTGGAAGCTGCCTTGACCCGCCTGGGTCCCCCAGCCGCCTCCTAGGGCAGCCTGGGCCCACGGCAGGGGCCTCCGGGCAGACCGGGGGCAGTCAGCTGGTGTTCCCACCGCCTCGCCACCCCTGGCTTCCCGCCCCATCTCCCCCCCGCCCCCAGTTCCTTCCCGTCGGCCCCTGGCCCTCACTGCCCTCACTGCTGCAGGTGAGAAGGTGTCTCACGTCTCACGGGCTCTGCTCTTCTTGCGGACGCCAGAGAGCTGACCAGGAGGGCACATCAGTGCTCCAGGGCCAGGCTCCCAGGCAGATTCAGTTGACAGGGTCCCCCACCCCCTCCCCTCTGCTGGCCCGGCTGGGCTGGGCTCTGGGTGCACCAGGGGGACACGCAGCCCCTCCCCCACCGGGTTTAGCTTGAGGTCACGTCTTCCCCTTGTGAGAGCAGCAGCCCTGTCCTCTTTCCTGACCGGGACAAGGGCCCGGGCTGCCAGAAGCCCGTGTGGAGGGGACAGGGGGGCCCAGGGGCGGGGCTGTGGCGGGACCTGGGGCTCCTGCTCCAGAGAGGGCCTTTCCCAGGACGGTTGGTTGGAGGTCGCCCACTGCTCAGGGGCCTTGCAGGGAGGAGGGGCGGCAGGCTCAGCCCCTGACACCCGTCCTCCCCCTCCCCTCCCCCAGTCTGCGGAAAGCGCTACAAGAACCGGCCAGGCCTCAGCTATCATTATGCTCACTCCCACCTGGCTGAGGAGGAGGGCGAAGACAAGGAGGACTCACAGCCCCCCACCCCGGTCTCCCAGCGGTCCGAGGAGCAGAAGTGTAAGTAGGATCTTGGGGGGGTGGGGGGGACCTGCTTAGGGAAACCTGCCACGCCGGCGGTGCTGGCAGCCCAGGGCTCGAGGGGGAGCACCCAACCTCTCCCCACTCCCCTCTCGCCCTCCCTGTAGCCAAGAAAGGTCCCGACGGGCTGGCCCTGCCCAACAACTACTGCGACTTCTGCCTGGGGGACTCCAAGATCAACAAGAAGACGGGCCAGCCAGAGGAGCTGGTGTCCTGCTCTGACTGCGGCCGCTCAGGTACCTCCACCCTCGGGCCAGGTCGCCAGGCGCAGTCCTGGCAGTGGCCGCCGAGCCAGCCAGGCCTCCTTCCCTCCGGAGACGTGGCCGGAGGCTCTAGGCCGCCTGTCTCCCCTCCCCCCCGCAGGGCACCCGTCCTGCCTGCAGTTCACCCCCGTGATGATGGCGGCCGTGAAGACCTACCGCTGGCAGTGCATTGAGTGCAAGTGCTGCAACATCTGCGGCACCTCCGAGAACGACGTGCGTAGCCCGCCCTTCGGGGGATGGGGGGGGGGCCAGGACGTGAGGTGGCTGGGAGACCCATGAGCCCAGTTAGCTAGCGGGGACAGGCCGGCAGCCGCCCAGCTTCAGGGCCTGCGTGGCTCTTCCGAGGTGGTGCGGTTGGTGTCGTGATGCACAGGCGTCGGTCTGAGATGACTTCAAGGTGGGTCGTTCCCACAAGGGCGACTGCTGGAGCCATGGGGTGGGGGCACCGAGGGAAGGGAGGGAGGGGCAGCAGCACCCCAACGGGGGTGTCGTGGATTTCCTTCAGAGACAGTGGGGAGCCGCTGGAGGGCTTCCGTTTGGAGAGGGGCCCTCTGGCATTGAGCAAGGTCACTGGGCACTGTGGTGGGGGACGGGGAGGGTTGATTGTAGGGGACAAGATCGGAAGCCCTGAGATCAGTCAGGAGGCCGTGACAGGGTGCACTGAGAGGTGGCGGTGCTTTGGGCTTAAGCTGCAGTGACCGCCTGCCCCGCGTGTCTCTCACCGAGCCGTCCTTTCTGTCCACCTCTTGAAGTGGCAGTCGTGCCTCCATCCCTTCCCCTCAGCGCCCGCCTGAGGCCCAGTGCCATTCAGCGCCCCTTCTCTCTCTTGCCTTTCCCAGGACCAGCTGCTCTTCTGCGACGACTGTGACCGGGGCTACCACATGTACTGCCTCACGCCGGCCATGTCGGAGCCACCCGAGGGTAAGCCGCCGGCCCTGGGCTCCGGCGCAGCGGGCACGCGTCGGCTCCCAGAGGGCTCTTGTCTGGCTAGGGTGCTGGGCTCCGCCCCGTGCCGGTGTCAGCGTGCATTTCCTCTCCCTTCTGGGCGGGCTGGAACCTGGTTTTTCGAAGTGCATCTCAGTAAATGGGATAAATAAGGGCTCCTTTTCCACAGAGCCGTGTCCACAGAGGCACGCGTGCGGCTCTGCGTGGTGCGTGCCAAGGCAGGCAGGCCTGGCGTTGCATCTGTGAAAGGGCTGTACCCAGAGTTACATCCTCAGACCTGGACGTGAACCTGGCCCCTGGCTCACTTTGCAGCCTGTCCAGTGAGCGGCAGCACTGAGACTGCCCTCCTGGGAATAAGGAACTCTAGTCCCCTGCCGCCCCCCAGGCAGTGCTGACCTGGGGAGAAAGGAGGCTTGAAACAAGGTCCTGGCGTGGGGGCCTCACAGCCTCCTCCTGGCGGTCGGATGGGTTCTTGGCCTCTTCTCAGGTCCTCATCCCATCCCACCCCCAGTGATGGTGAGGACTCCGCTGTCTGCCACAGGGCAGTGCTCACCGGAAGCCCGCTGAGGTGAAAGGAAAACGGGTTTCTGGGGTGCCTCCCGACACGGCTTGATGCCAACCTTTGGGGCCATGAGAGCGAAGTCTGGACCCCTGCGTTGCGCTGAGCCGGAAGCCAGGCTCCTCTGAGGAGGGCCCTTCAGCCACGTTCCTGCGCCCGCTCTCAGTCGGTCAGGGGCGAGACCCAGCAGAGTCTGCCTGGGTGTGTGCTGCAATCCTGCCGCCCTTGCGCCCCTGCCTCCTGGGAAGAGTGCTGTGACGACACTTGGAGGTCTGGAAGGTGTCATCCCTCACAGCTGTGGACCACCTTACAGTCCGCCTGTACTTGCTGCGGCTGCCAGAGGGGCGGGACATGGGGGCGAGAGGTGTGTGAGACCCACCCTTAACCCAGTGTGCTTCCCTGCAGGAAGTTGGAGCTGCCACTTGTGTCTGGACTTGCTGAAGGAGAAAGCTTCCATCTACCAGAACCAGAACTCCTCTTGATGTGGCCGCCCCCCTCCCCGCCCCCCCACACTCTAGGGCTGTTTCCTCTCTCGTCTTTCATGCCCACCGCTCACCCCACCCCCTAATCTTCCACAAGTCCAGAGAACCTTGTGCCAACCTGCCTTTGGCAGCAGCAGACGGGAGTGGCAGCTCTGACCACCTCTGGCCACCGGTCCTCAGGGAGAGAGGAGCAGCCCTGGCCGGGCACTGCCGCCGCCGCTGCCCAGCTTCTAACTGCTCCCCAGGAAGTGCGTCCTCAAGGCCTGCCTGGGGCCCCGGCCTGGCCCTCACAGGTTCTTGGCCTCCGAGGAAGAGGAGGGGAGCTGCTTGCTTCTCTGGACTCTGCCTCATTCTGGCTGCCTGGCCCGGCCCTGCCCAGAGCTCGGCCAGTGAGTGATGAAGGGGCTGGGGCAGCACTGCTGCTGCTGCTGCTGCGCCCCTGTGCTGCCTGCCCGCACCTCCAGCCCCTTCTGCCCTGCCCACCCTGCAGGGAGCCGCAGGGTCACCCCAATGCTTTTCTGGTGTCTCATGACCGAAGCATTCTCCATCCTCAGAATTCCCTGCCTCCCCTCCTTATTCCCTTTGGTTTTGTGGGGACGGAGGAAGTTATCAGGGGCCAGGCCAGTGGCTTGGGGGCCACAGGGAGACAGACGGATAATGTGCCTGTTTTTTAACGCGATGTCACAGTCTACCTCCAAAATCCCCTTTTTGTTCTTGGACCTGGGCCTTCAGCCTCCCTCCCCCTTAAGAGGTGCCCCAACTCCCCTCCCCATGCAGCCGGCCCGGGGTCGCCACACACAGATGCCCTTCTCCCCTGGCACGCTTGCCAGCAGCTGGTACGGTCTTCACACCCTGGTCCCTCGGCTCTCTGCATGGTGGCACTGGCATTGAGTGGTCAGGGGACAGTCCATCGCAGGGTACCCTAAAGTGGCCGCCCTCCTAGGCCTCAGAGAGACCCTGCTTCCCTGTCGCTTTGGAGTTATCTTCCCCCCCTTAGTTCCTTCCTGTATTCCAAACATTAGTGCAAATAAACATTTTTACACGATGGCCTCTGCTGGATGCTTTCTTAGCCATGTACAAACACACACACACGTTCTTCCCCCTCACCCTCCAATGTCACAAGTCCACCTTAGCCTTGGAGACAGTGCTTTCTGTTGTTCAGAAGTGCAGCACTTTTGTGCCAAATGCAATCTGCTGCTGCTTCTGCTGACCTCCACTGTGTTCAGCAGACAGAAACAGGCCCGATTGTCATCGTTAGGCCCGGGGTCCATAGACCCGCTCTCGGGCCATACGTGGCGCCTCTTTCCGTGTGAACACACGGCTCTGAAGTCACATTGAAAACCCGTGAAGGTTATCGTTTCAGATCACGGTGATTTCATTTGTTTGGAAAAACATTTTTGTGTGGGTGGGCATCACTGCCTCTGGTAGTCGTGGGCGCCACCCAGTGCTGCTCCTGAGAGCCGCCGCTGGATTTGAACCACCAAGCCTGTGGGCCGCAGTCCCGCACTCAGCCACACCACCGGGACCCAGCCCTGGGAAAACATATTTAAGGCTCTTGAGTGATTTTAAAGTTATTAGGAGGGGCTGAGCCCTGGTGGCGTAAGTGGTTGAGTGCGGAACTGCAGCCCGCAAGCTTGGCGGTTCAAATCCAGCGGCAGCTGGGTAGCGCCCACAACCACCAGAGGCAGTGATGCCCACAAAAGCAAAACAAAAAAAAAAAAAGAAAAACATAAAGTTATTAGGAGGTCCAGGATTGGCTCTTTGGTCTCAAGAGTTTGCCGACCTCTGTCTTAGGCAAATTCAAGTCTAAGAATTCCTTACCATAAGGAGCGGCAATGCTGTTTTGATAAATAACATTTGATTGGCTTGAAATCAACCTTGCTCACTCACTGAAGCGGTTCTGGCGCTCCGTGATGTGTGGGGCTCCCAAGGCCGTCCACGGGGAGCAGGTCGAGAAATCCCCCCCCTCCCCCACGCCGCTGGTTACTACAATCCAGCATCACGGGGACCTTGTACATTGTAGCATCCTGCTTATCTGCTTATTTCTGGGCTTGGGTTGATTTGAATGGTGAAGGAAATACTGCTAGACTAGGTTAAATAGCTGCAAGCTGTGTAATTCCAGAAGTACGGTCCTTGCATAAAGACAGAACACCTAATAAGAAGGGCACGGGGAAATGACAGGACAGCACTTGAGAGTTTAGTCCGCCAGGTGCTGGAGTCAGAGCTGGTTTGGCCGGGAAGGAGAAGCGACATTCCCGGGTGGGAGCCGGGCCCTCCCCAGGCTGGCTCTGACCAACACCAGTGCCCGGCCACGCCAGCTCCTGGCCCCCCAGCCCCACCCCATCCTTCCCACTTAACGTGTGCGCCCATTGCTGCAAGCACTGTATCCACCCCTCTTACAAAGGGTCTTTTTGCCGATCCTTTCCCAAATAAAATAGCCCCCCGGCGGGTGCCTGCGGAAATGGGTCTCCCTGCATCTGCCGTGCACTCGGGTCCCTCAGGGTTTGGTTCTTGACCTCGCTGCTTGAGAGCGTTTGGGAGTTCTTGAACCTGTTTTAAAGATGACCGCTTTGACTCCGAGTAAAGGATCTCTAGGGCTCTTTGGAAGCCTGGGCAGTGGTTCATTCTGTAAGGGGTCACTAGGAGAACAAAGTCACGGTGCCACCACCAGGGTGAGTGGACAAATTAGGCAGATGATGCCTGATGGAGCGTCCAAGGGCCAGAACACACAATGCAAACGTCTGTTGCGTGCCATCCGCGTCATGACTGGAGGACAGAGTCCACAGGGACTGGGACACAACACCTTTAGGGGCTCCTGTGCTGTAATCCTGACAGACGCAGGTGGCTAGGGCTTTTCTCTCACAGCCCCTAGACCACCAACCACCTGGTTAACAACCAAGTGCCTGCTTAACCCTTGCACCACCAGCTCCCACAGCAGACGGGAAAGACACAAAGCACCGCTATGGAGTCACTTGTCACATTTGTCACTGCCCGACAGGGTAGAACTCCCCTGGGCCTTCCCGAGGCTACAACTCCATGGGAGTAGGACGCCTCTGCTTTCTTCCGAGGAGCCGCTGGTTTTAAACTGCTCACCTTGTGGCTGGCAGCCCAACAGTTAGGCACGAGATGGGAAGTGAGAGGAAAAGCGTAAAGGGTTTTTGCCCCAAGCCCATGGTCAGGTTGGTACCAATGACACACCTTCTTCATGCAGCCACCCTTCCATACAGCTCATGCTGTGGTGACACCCCCCCCACACACACACACAACCTTAACGTTATCCTGGTGACTACTTCATCACTGTCCTTTTGCTACTGCTACGAATCGGGCGACTCCTGTGAAAGGGTCACTCGACCCCCAAAGGGGTTGCGACCCGCAGATTGAGAACCGCTGCTCGGGGACAAAGCAAAACTATCACCCCCACCCCCAGCCCCCACCCCCAGGGTTTGTAGGGCTAGACTCTTCCTGGAAGCAAACGGCCTCCTGTTTCCCCTGAGGAGTCGCTGGAAAGTTCCAACCGCCAGCCTTTCAGTTAGTCGCAGCGCTTTAACCACGGCGTCACTAGGGCTGCTAGGAGAGTTTGCAGGAGGTAGGATGTGGGGTGGACTTTGGGGGGCAGAGTAGTGTCAGCTGGTGGATCTGGGGTGGTGATCCGGGTGGGAGTCTGAAAAAGGCAGAGTGGCGCCTGTTCAGACGGGGACCCCCCCAGCCCTTCAGGCAACTGAGGACCAGGGAGGGCACCGGCTGAAGCTCCCGTCGTGGGACAGGCAGAGCGGGACTGACTGTTGAGGCATTCATATTAATGTCAGAGAACAGGCAGGCAGAGGCAGGCAGGAGTGCTAGCAAGACTGCTGAGAGTCTTGCAACGGGCACCCAAACCAGTGGAAATTCATCCTCGACGGGGCGAGGTCAGCGCTGTCCATGGTCACTAGCTTTTGTGGGGTTTCAAGCTCGCATCCGATTTTCTCCTTTCTCCAACTTCTCAAAACCACTGAGAGAGGGTATCAGGGCTGTTTAAGGAAGCGGAGACATCGAGAGTCACGGTCAGGAAGGTCTGGGACAGCCGGTCTTGCCCTCCGGTCCGGACACGGCCCGAAGGCTCCGAGGTCCCAGGGCGGGCGAGCGTCCAACAGGCCCCGCCCCCCCGCGCCTAAGCTCCGCCCCCGGAGAGCCCGGCGCACCGCTCTTCCTCGGCGTCCAATGAGAGCCAGGCAAGGGCGGGCCGGACGCCCTGAAAACCTATCGGGCCGGGAGAGGGCGGGGCTGCGCTGGCGGGCCCGGAGAGAGCCCCGCGCGGGCGGCGCGCTCCGCGGGCCTGTGAGCTCCAGCCCGCCGGCCGCCGCCCGCCCTCGCCGCCCGCCCCTGCGCGTCGGCCGGGGCAGAGGCTCGAGAGCTGGAACCCGAGCCGGCGGGACGAGCGCCCGAGGTGGGTGCCAGGCGGGAGGCCGGGCGGGGGACGGGGGGCGGTGGGCGCTCGAGTCCGTCCCGCCGACCGCCTCGGTGCCGTGCTGGGAGAGGCCGGCCCCGGCTCCCGGCCTGCCTCCGTGCGGCTCCTGGACCCTTCTCCGGCCACCTCCCTCCCCGCCCGGCCCCCGGCCCCTGGGCCCGAGGCCTGCCCCCTCCCCCGTCCCCTGCTGCCCGAGGCCTGCTCCCCCCCACCCCCTCCCCGCTCTTTGTCGCCTGTGCCCCTGCCCTCTCCGCGTGGGCTCCACGCCCCCTCTAGACTGGACCTCACCCAGCCGGACCTCCGGATCCAGCACCACATTCTACTCACTCCTTTCCCCCCGACCGTCCGGCCCCCATTGTCATCGGTGCACCTGTCACCCGAACTCCTGCTCACACGTGCGCGCGCCCACCCACCTTCATCTAAATCCAGGCCGGGCCATCCCCGCCCCTCCCCCGGCCTTGCCCGTCCCGCTACACCTGCCCACTCAGCCAGCCAGGTCCTCCCGCCCCCGCCACCTCCTTTGTTGTATGTGCAGCTGTCCCTCCGCTCTGTTCAGCCCTCTTCCCCACTTCGGCCCAATTCCAGCCCCGGCCCCCTCCCTCTGCCCAGGCTCGCTGGCGAGCAGCGGCGGGGGTGGGGGTGGAGGGAAGGAGGGGAGGGGTGGCCCTACCCAGGCCATCAGTCCACTCCGCACTAGTCACCGCCCACCCACTGGTCCAGCCCTCCCCATACCCATCCTCCCCACCTGATCCTGTCCTCTGAGCCCCCCCCCTGACACCCCCTCCCTGGCCCCTCCCCAGGGGCCGCGGAGAAGCCATGGAGCTGAACCACAAGAAGAAGCTGCACGCCCTGTCCCTGGCCGAGAAGATCCAGGTGCTGGAACTCCTGGACCAGTCCAAGATGTCCCAGTCGGAAGTGGCGCGGCGCTTCCAGGTGTCCCAGCCCCAGATCTCGCGCATCTGCAAGAACAAGGAGAAGCTGCTGGCCGACTGGTGCAGCGGCACCGCCAACCGCGAGCGCAAGCGCAAGCGGGACTCCAAGTACAGCGGCATCGACGAGGCCCTGCGCTGCTGGTACCACATCGCCCGCGCCAAGGCCTGGGACGTCACGGGGCCCATGCTGCTCCACAAAGCCAAGGAGCTGGCCGACCTCCTGGGCCAGGACTTCGTGCCCAGCATCGGCTGGCTGGTCCGCTGGAAACGCCGCAACAACGTGGGCCTGGGCGCGCGCCACGCCCCCTCGCCTCCGTTCGCCCCGGAGCCGCCGCCGCCGCCGCCGCTTTCCCTAAAAGACTTCGCCCCCGAGGACGTTTTCGGCTGTGCGGAGGTGCCCTTGCTGTACCGGGCGGTGCCCGGCCGACGCGGTGCCTGCGACCAGGTCCGCGTGCTGCTGTGCGCCAACAGCAGGGGCACGGAGAAGCGGCGGCTGCTGGTGGGAGGGCGCCAGGCCACCCCGAGGTGCTTCTATGGGGCCGGCAGCGAGGCCCTGCCAGCCTCCTACCACCCCGAGCTGGGCATCCCCTGGGTCGAGTGGTTGGCCCAGTTTGACCGGGACATGGGGCGGCAGGGCCGCAGGGTAGCCCTGCTGCTGGCCGCGGGGGCGGTGGAGGAGTGGGCCGGCCTCCCCGGGCTGTGCCACGTGTGCCTCTTGCCCCTGGCCGCCACCAGCACCCCGCCTTCGCTGCCCAGCGCCGTGGTGCGGTCATTTAAAGCCCATTACCGGCGACGCCTGTTGGGCAAGCTGGCTGCGGTGCGGTGCCAGCGGGGCGGCACGAGCTCCCTGGCAGAGGCCGGGCTGGGCATCACCGTGCTGGACGCGCTGCACCTGGCGGCGGCGGCCTGGGCCAAGGTATCGCCTCATCTGGTTCTCAGCAGCTTCATCCAGGAAGGGCTGGCGCCGGGCAAAGCGCTCGCGAACCCGGACCGAAGCGCCCCGGCGCTGCCGCCGGCGCCCCGCGGGCTGAGCCCGGAGGAGTTTTCCCGCTTCGTGGACCTGGAGGGCGAGGAAGAGCCTGGCCCGGGGCCGTGCAAACAGGAGATAGGCCCCGAGGACGTGGAGGGGCGCCCGGAGGACTGGGTCGAGGCCCTGCCCACCAAGGCCGACGCCCTCCGCGCCCTGGGCACGCTCCGGCGCTGGCTCGAGGGCCACGGCGCCCCGTCGGGGCTCTTCGAGAAGTTCTACGCCTGCGAGGAGGAGGTGGAGCGGCTCTGCGGTCTGTGAGCGCGCGGGCCCGCCAGCGTCCCTTCTGTTTCCCATGGAAGCGCCCCTGCTCCTCTTTCCCGTGGAAATGCAGCCGTTAGGAAAAGGGTCCAAGTGGGAGACGGAGGGAGGGGCAGGGACGTTCGGGTAGCACGCCCGGGTTTGATCTTTTCCAAAGCCCGCTGGAGCCTTAGGGAGTTGTCGAGAGAGGCTGGGACCTGGGAAGGTGGAATTCCGGACATGCCCCTGGACCTGCCTTTCACCACAAGGACAGTTGTGGAAATAAAACTGGCTGCTTTGTTTCTTACTCTGAGGCCGGGGTACCATCTAGGGGAGAAGGGGGAAATCAGTAGAGGTGGAAAACTTGATTGGGGCCAGGGGCTGCCATGATGTGGGTGACCGGCAGGGGTCCTCGTCCTTGGCACCAGCGGGAGGGGCTCTCAGGAGGAACGGGGAGGGAAGGGGTGGGGGGGGGCCCTCCTGGATCCCCGAGGGAGACTTGAAGCTCGAGCACAGACCCTGGGTGCCACCCAGAACATGTTGTGAAGATTTCGCTGGAGGGGGAAGGGAGTAGTGGGGTGGGATGTCTGGAGAAGGAAGGTCGCCTGTGCCAGGGCAACCAAAGAAGCCAGAACCTGGCCAGAAATCATTTATTCCTCTTCTTTTTTGGGGGGAGGGGGGCATCACTGCCCTCTGGTGGGAGTGGGAGACCCAGCCTTGCTCCTGGAGAGCTGCTGCTGGATTTGAACTGCAGTCGGGCACTCAACCACTACGCCACCGGGGCTCAGCCCTCTTCCTCTTCTTCTTTCATTTGTTCGTTTCTCTACTCCTCTCCTGCCAAAGCCTCTCATGGGGTGAGGTTATTCATGTGGCATCCCTGCTGCTCAGGACTCACGGGCAAGGATGGTGCAGTGTGCCAAGGGCAGTGATCAAGTTAATTCAAGATACTGTGGCCCTACCCAGCCGAGGGAGCCTCCCTTTGAACGCAGCCCTGAGGGCCGCTAGACAAGGGCGGAAGGCTGCTGCAGATCAACGGAGCACAGACACGCTGGGCAGCGGGAGGTGGACAATTGAGCAGTCCTGCCAGCAGCTCTCCGGGGAGGTGGTGGTGTCAGGGGGACGGACAAGGGGGAAGAGCCGCTCGCCCACCAAGCTGAGAGAGGGCCAGGGTATTGGGTGGGTCAGCAACTGGACCAGGGAAAGACTCTGGTCCAGGGGACAAGGTGAAGCCTGGGATATGGGGTGGGCACTTGAGCCTCTGATACGGTTCTGACAAGGGTCCTGATCCTGTGTCATGGAGCTGACACAAAAACAGCCTTACCCGGGAAGCGTTTTGCTTGGCCGACCTCAGCCCAGACTTGGTGCCCACACCGCCGGTTGTATTTCCGGGGGGGATTGTGACTCCGGACTCCGTGCCCCCTCCCTCTGCCCACCCCTCCCCGTGCCTGGACCCTTGGCGGACACACTGGGCCTCAGCATTCCTCGCCTGCTCTCCAACCCTCTCCTGCTCCCAGGGGTCTCTAAGGAGGGAGGTGGAGGCTGGGGCACTGCCGCCTCTTCCTGCCTCTCGCTGAAATAAAGACCCCACTGTTAATCCGCGGTCTGGTTCCTGGGCCTATTGACCACCTGGGCACTTGGCAGCTGGGCATCATCCGCTGTCTGGAAAACCATCTGAAGTTGCCTGCTGGCCTTCCAGCGTCTCTTCAGTCGAGCTTTTCCTCATCAAGTTCTGCTCTTTCTACTCTATTCACCAACGGGCTTCTTTTCTGAAATCATTCTCTTAAAACATCGAATTCCAAACCTCACCATCCTCGAAGGTCTGCCCAAAGCCTTAGACCTCCGGTTACTGTTCCCGCTGCCCTGTGCGACCATCTGGCCAATTGCTTCAAGCTGCCCGCCTGCGTTCCTCTTACTGTTCTGAGTGACCTTTCCCCTGGACATAAGTTCACTGCCCGAGTAGGTACCTAGCTGAGTGGCTGCCGTCCATCTGACCCCACACAGATCATCCAGGCAGGTAATGTGCCAGGCATTTTTTTTTTTGGCATCACTGCCATCTGGTGGTCATGGAAGCTACCCAGCCTTGCTGTCGCTGGATTTGAACCGCCAAGCCAATGGGCTGCAGTTCCGCATTCAACCACTACACCACCGGGACTCAGCCAGGCAGACATCCTTTAGCGAGGAAGCTAAATGAAAACATTGTTTGGTCTTAAGAAGACTTCCAGCGATATTTGGGGGCAAGGCTTCCCAATACGGCCATTCTGAGCTTTGAGACCCCAGGCACCATGCAAGGAACAAAGAGACAGGACAGGGGCTCTCAACACAGTATCAGGGCAATTAGCTAGAACAATCCAAGAAACAACTCCCCCCCCCCCCCCCGCAGGTGGTGGGTTATACAGAAATAACCCACCTCCACAGCCACTTCAAAAACAAAGCAAGAACCTTATTTATCAGGTACAGGCTTACAGAGCAGTCATGAACTTTACATGCAATAATCCATACACCTTTTGTTTTAACTCTTCCCCTGCAATCCCCTCAGTGGTCCATCACTTCCTTCCTCCCTGCGCCTCCTGCTTCCATTCCTCCTTCTCTCGTCCTCTGAACCCGGTCCTGGGGTCAGTGCTGCTCTTTCAATTATTCAAACACAGGGGCAAGTTTAGCTCCAGACCTGGGGGGTGACTAAAGGACATAGCTTGGGTTGGGGGGGGAGGGGAGGTTTCCACCGGTCTCTCACCAACCAGTACACAATCTCTTTTGTGATTTTGAATTCTGTCCTGAGGCCCCCCCCCCTTCCGCACCCTGCCTTTTATTGTGAGCCTATTTAGAGCAGTTGGCAATGGTCACTGGGTACCACCTAGTTTTTCTGGGCTCTTCGTGAAGATGGATGTTCCTGTCTTCCATTAGTCCATTGAACTAGTTCCACTGGTCTTTTGGTTCTCACCAGAGGGCACTGGTCGCAGCGTGGCTGGCCACTCACAAACCTTAGAGCCTCCACTTGGTAGCTACCAACGCAGAATGAGGAAGATTGTCTCTGTGGGCTTCTTGACCTTCGTGTCCCCGAAGACTGTGTTCCTGATCTCCCAGACCCAGCAACCTATACCTCCAGGTGTTTGGTGATGTCCAGGATGTTTTCTTTTTGTTCCTCTACTTACTTTTAAGTCCTTTTCTTGTTTTTTTTTGCTTGTTTGTTTTTGTTGGGCATCACTGCCTCTGGTGGTCATGGGCGCTACTCAGTGCTGCCGCTGGATTTGAACCACCAACCCCATGGGCCGCAGTCTCGCACTCAACCACTTATGCCCCTGGGGCTCAGCCCCCTTTTCTTAACTTTGCCCGCTGTGTGCTTTACCACGATCATGGGTCTACTTGCCACAAAGGTAAGTACACAGAAACGGCTAGCTTCTGTCAAATCTACATGGACTTAAGGAGAGACTCATTTTTCCTTCCACTTTTTTGGTCATTGTTATAAATATATAAGGGGGTACCCCCCCAAAATTGATTTTTTTCTTTTGGTGAAGGCTATGGGTTTAAATTTTTTTTTAACTAAACAACCTTATACACCCTGACCTGGTGGAATGAACTCCGGGAAATTGATAGGCGTCCAGCACTAGGCTTGTCATCAATCACATTTCGCCTTTTTTGAAATGAGAAAACCACTTGTAACCTTGAGTTTTTCCCATAGTGCTGTCCTTGTAAGTTGTGTTCAACATCACAATAGTTCCTGCAGCATTTTTTCCCCTGAGCAGGAAACAAAATTTCATAGCTGGGCACTATTCTCTTAAATTGGCAACCTGCCCCACCACCACCACCAAAATGAGGTTAGTGTGGTGGTTCTCAACCTGTGGGTTGCCACCCCCTTGGGGGTCAAAGAGCCCTTTGACAGGGGTCGCCCCATTCATAACAGTAGCAAAACTACAATTAAGAAGTAGCAACAAAAACTATTTTATGGTTGGGGGTCAGCACAACACGAGGAACTGTAGTAAAAGGATCATGGCATTGGGAAGGTTGAGAACCCCTGGTTTAGAAAGAAACTGCTTTTTCAAGAAAATTCACTGTGACCAGAGAGAACTTTCCTAGGTGACGCCACTGGGTGCCCTAACTCAGGGTGAGTTGCTTGATGCTCCCCTAGCATGAAAATGTGTCTTATGAAAGCTCTGCCCAGCAAGATTATGAGTTTTTTTGGGGGGGAGGGTGTACCCCCTTGTATGACACATCTTTTGCCAATGCAACTTTTTACAGACACACAACTTACCTACAGCAATCGAATTCACCTACCCTTATTGATGTGTGTGTGTGTTTTTCAGACTGATGCTTAGTACTTCCTAAGCAGAAGAATTTTCTCCCCCTTCCTCCCCCCACCCCCAGCCTCCTGTCCCTCGTCACCATCACGTCAATTCTGACTTACAGCAACCTTGTAAGTCAGCTGTACTCTGCCTCTGGGAGCTTCTCAGGCTGCAATGCTTTGGGGAGCAGAAAGTCTCCCCCTTAGCACTGGTGGGTGGGTTGGAACTGCCGGGCCTGGTGGTTAACAGCCATTATCCACGAAGCAAGCTCTTCCTCCTGTCCCTGAAGGTCGCTGATTCCGTTTGGCCTCTGTAGGCCTGTCTGCTCTTATGTCAGTGAGATCATCCACTGTTCGCTCTCTCGTGATGGGCCTCTTGCACTCATTTGTGTTTTGTTGTTTCTTTGTTTCTTTTTGGGTTTTTTTGTGGCGTCACTGTCCTGGTGGGAGTAGGAAGCCCAGCCTTGCTCCTGGAGAGCTGCTGCTGCATTTGAACCCTGCGGGCTGCAGTCCTGCACGCAACCACAGTGCCACCGGGGCTCAGCCTTGTTCTTTCTTCACGAGCACAAGCGGCCTCTTCCTTCCTTGCATCCCTCACAGACCCGCCCCACTGGCTCAGGCCGACATCCTTGGTGAGTTCCGTGTGTCCTCGGCTTGTGCTGGGCGTGACGGGGAAGAGCCCTGCTTCCCAGGCCCTCCCCGTCTGAGAATGCACAAGTGGAGATGGCAGAGGCTCAGGGGCATAAACCGCAGGTGAGCTGCGTCCCATAACCCTGTCGTTCCTGGAAAGAGACGTCACTCCCCGGCTGACCCTCCCCACAGACGTTGCAGATCAACGGCATCCCAGCCTAGACCAGGGCTTCACCGGTGACGTTTGGAAGTGGTTCCCCCGAGTCCTCTAAATTTGCGGGCCCTCCTGAAGCCTCTTCAACACCCCAGCCACTCTGTGACTGAGGCTGAGGGTCACACCTTCAGGGTCTTCTTCAGGGAAGGTGAGGATCCCAGCAGGGACCACCAGGGTGCACGATGAAAACAGGGACATGGGGACGAAAAGCTAAGAAAGCAGACTGGGGCTGAGCCGCAGTGGCGTACGTGGTTGAGTGCGGGACTGCGGCCCGCAGGCTTGGCGGTTCAAATCCAGCGGCGGCTCTCAGGAGTAGCACTGGGTAGCACCTATGACCACCAGAGGGCAGTGATGTCAAAAAAAAAAAAGGAGACGGAAGTGTGTTAGGAAGGGTTCTCTAGAACAGCGGTTCTTAACCTTCCTCATGCCATGACCCCTTTCATACAGTTCCTCTTGTGGTGACCCCACCCCCAACAATAAAATTATTTCCGTGACTCCTTCATCACTGTCATTTTGCTACTGCTATGAATCGGGTGACCCCCTGCGAAAGGGGTCGCAACCCACAGGTTGAGAACCACTGGTCTGCACGGACGCATGGCGCTTGAGAGCTTGGGGTGCATTGAGCCGTGACTCCCAGGAACAGCCGGGGTTAGCACCGCGCAGCCAGCTGTGCCCCAGCCCTCCCCGGCACGTGGAGCGTGGTGGGCCGAGCTAAGTGTATTCAGCAGATTAAATCAATTAAGCAGCTGAAAGAGAGAGGGGAGAGAGAGAGAGAGAGAGAGAGAGAGAGAGAGAGAGAGAGACTGGAAACCCCCAGAGCAGTTCTGTCCTGAGTTGTAGGGTCCTTCCCTCTAAGCCAGCGTGGACACAGGGCCAGGAGCTTGGTTTTAGACG
This sequence comes from Nesogale talazaci, assembly GCA_004026705.1. Lineage (NCBI taxonomy): Eukaryota > Metazoa > Chordata > Mammalia > Afrosoricida > Tenrecidae > Nesogale > Nesogale talazaci. The sequence continues at coordinate 168 of PVJH01032453.1, read as the reverse complement.
GCCTGGCGAGGGAGGCGTTGGACTGATAGTTACACACGCACCCTCCGCTCTGCCGGGGAACGACGGGGCTTTTTACTCCCATAGAGAAACGCACGGGCAGCTCCGCTTGGCCTTGCAGGGCCGCCGGGAATTGGAACTGACCCCAGGGCAGAGAGGTTTTTTTTTTTT